>PNEQ01002292.1:0-52383 GCA_003012365.1 Medauroidea extradentata | reverse complement strand
TTGTGGTTTGGCTGTAGTTCACCAAGTTACCGAGAATATTGTGTTTTACTGGAGCTGATTTTACGGCGGTCGGACTAAACTCCGCCCACTTCCTTTCCGCTAAGATAAACAATTTATCAAAACGTATTTTTTATCAATTTATGAAATACTTTCTCCGCTCACAATTTTAATAAAAGGCTCCAGCAATCTTTATTTACTTTATAAATTTAACAATGGAAACAAGGGAAAGACGTTTGGGTCCGACCGCCCAGAAAACAGCGCCAAAAAGTACGACATTCTCGGTAACTTGACGAACTACAGCCAAACAACAAGGGGGTCAAGCAAAATACATTGTTAGACTTTCTACGACCGTGATCCAGCCATACACACCTCTAGTTGTTACTTATAAGAGGGCTCAATGGAACGAAAATAAATAAATTAAATAAAACTCCCTTGCAGTGTACACTGGAAGTTTGGAGGCTTTAATAAAAAATAAAATAAATATGTAAATAAATCATAAAAAGGGCCCTGAAAACCAACGCTCAAAACTGTCAAGAATAATTGTGTGTGTATCACGGTCGTAGAAGAACAGGTCTGGACACTCGCCTACCTAACAATGTATTTTGCTTGACCCCCTTGTTGTTTGGCTGTAGTTCGTCAAGTTACCGAGAATGTCGTACTTTTTGGCGCTGTTTTCCGGGCGGTCGAACTCAAACTTCGTCCACATTTTTCCATTGTTAAATTTATAAAGTAAATAAAGATTGCTGGAGCCTTTTCTTAAATTTGTGAGCGAAGGAAGTATTTCATAAATAGATAAAAAATACGTTTTGATAAATTGTTTATCTTAGCGGGGAGGAAGTGGGCGGAGTTAAGTCCGACCGCCGTAACATCAACGCCAATAAAACACGATATTCTCGGTAACTTGGTGAACTACAGTCAAACAACAAGGGGGTCAAATATCCAGGCGAGTGTCCAGACCTGTTCTTCTTCGACCGTGGTGTGTATACAAAACCTACATCCCGGGGCATTTTGTTATGCTTGAAAATTGTATCTATAAGTGGCTAAAAAATAAATAAATAAAAAGTGCAAACAGCGGCGGAAATTTTATCTTGTGAAACTCGTCCGTATGAAGAGAGGTCTACACCCTCTCTTTTTCCTTGTCTATGATGGATATACTCCACAATTTGTTTATTTTTAACATGTTTTTGCTTCGTTTTGCCTTGTACCAAATACTGTAATTGCTTGTACTGTATTCATGACTATTATGTGAAACTGGATTTTTTCTTTAGTGTTTTTTTTGGTAAACTGTGTAGTGCAGTACATTATCTTCTTCAGATAAATGTTTAATTTTAGTACGAAACAGAACTGGAGACATTTGACGACAATGTTTTCATGTTAGCTAATCTACCTCAGAATAACGAGAAGTCATAAGGATGTCTGATTCTGATGATGAGCCATGTATAGTTTTCGAGAAGCTTGCCCCTCCGGTAATAACACAACCTAGTTTGATAACCGCTCCAGTAATATCACAGAAGAAGGCAGAAGCAATTAAGCGTGATGTAAGAAATAAAATGTTTGGAGTTACTGAAAATAGTAAGTTTTCTAGTACTGTTTCAAATACTGTGAAAAGGGTTGGGCATGGAGACCTACGGCAGAGCCCGGGTAGAAAGAAACGTTCATCATTTTCAACCACTTGTAAGGCAATCAATAGAAAAACCTTGGTTGCAAATGTGATAAAGGTGGAAGCTGAGCCACATAGACTAAATGAGAATACAATGTTAGCTAAAATAGAAGCCAATAAAAAGAGTTGCAATATTGAGAATGCTCACCCAAATGCTGTACCAATTGTAAACGAAATTGGTTACACTGATTGTAGAACTTCTGGAAAGGTGTGTGGTTCATCTAATAGTAGTACATCTAGCTGTATTGCCACCACTTCCTCTGATGTGGTACCCACCCCTTCCAATTCTTGTCAATCATGTTTGCCAAGTACATCTCAAGCAGTAACTCGTAATCCTGTAAGCCCTGTTTCAAATTCTAAATTTACACTCTCGTGTGATACAAGGAAATGTGATGTGAACAGCACAGATGTGAAAGGAAACACCACAAATACTGTATCGTCTACCTCTGATTCATGTGCACGTCAGTTATCAAATGGAAAAATGTCTGAAATGCTGAGAAACAGTAGTCAATGCACAAGGACGGGGACAAACGCAATAGTAGAAAATGCTTCTGTTACATGCTTACCTCAAGTGTCACAAAGTAAATGTGAAGTATTAACTAACAGTACGTTGCCAGCAGATACATCAAGTAGTTCTTCCACAAGAAATGAAAATGAGCTGTTGCAGTCAAAGTTAGAATTAATAAATCGTTGTGGAACCGAAGTGATTCCAGTTTCTCCATCTAAATTGTGTAAGCCTCCAGTATGTAATGGCAGAAATAAACAACTGGGTGAAGATATTTTGAAAGATCCAATTGTTAACCAATCTTCTAGTCCTTTAAATGTCACAGTTAATTTGGTGCCAACTATTTCTCTTAAACAAGAAGCTGTTCAGCAACCTGTAGCAGATGACTTAAATCATGTTCATTCCAGTCAGAAAAGTGTGACAGCTGCTACAGTAAGGCAGCCAACAGAAACTAATGCTACAGCTGTAGAAGCAAACAATATTGATACAGGCAAGAAACAACTCTCTCCTCATCTAAAGGCTCACCCTTGGAAATTTTTAAATCCTTCTCCTGGGTCGAGCAGAAAAGCAACATCTTCGACTCCCAGAAAGAAATCATCGTTTAAAAGGTCTCCGGGCAACTATTGTGGAAGAAGAAACTTGAGGGTTGCAGTTAATTCACCAGCTAAGGCAAGTGTGAAGAAAACTCTGAACTTTGATGTCAAAGGTGATGATGGATCAGGAATCGGAGATGTGTCAGTTACCTCAGGTTCAACCACTTTGGATGAAATTTACTGCAAACACTTCAAAATAATGCTGCTTAGTGTCATGCAAAGTTACTCGCTATTCTCTGTTGAAGAGGTGGAGATCATTAAAAACTTTATTAACCTAAGTTCTTTGGCGAAAATGTTATACATTCGCATGTTTTCAAGGAAGTTCTGTTGGCACAGGAGCTATGAAATATATTATCAGGCAATAGGTGCTAACTTGGTACCTGTTATTGAAGAATTGGATTTCAGAGACTTGGTTACTGTAGGTGAGTAATGGTACACTTCATTTAAGTTAATATCTGTTACCATATATAATACTGTGAACAGATATTTTTTAAATGTATGCTATTAGGCTATTTATTTATTAAAGAATGTCCCATAGAGCATTTCTCTGTTAGGAACTATGTGTTTGCACAAAAGAAAAGGCAAATTAAGGGAAATTTATATTGCACTTCTGGTGACTTTGTTTAGAATAATTATTTACAAATTTTAGGGCCTATTTATTGTGAACTTAAACTTTGAGTAGGCCTACCTAATTTTAAATGCATAACTTATGTCATGTATTCATTTGATTGTATTTTGTAAATGTGACTTGTCCGATATCTTTGTGCAAAAATGTACACAAAACAGATCCAAGGATGCAATAAACTAAATCTAAATCTATAGCCTAGTACAATCTGTACACTTTAATTGTTGCTTAGGTAGCCTTGTTTATATTACAAAGTTGCAGAAAACTATAAATTACCTATCTGCAAGGAAAAAAGTAGGCCTAATGAGGATTTCAAAAGTGCTGACTTTATCCTGAACCACCTATACATGCATCTTTATACCTAGGAACTTTTATATTTTATTTATTTGTATGTTTCAAAGAGCAAGTTACTCACAGAAACTTTACAATGATATAAGTTTTGAAGGTGGGATGCGGGAGAACTTACAATACAGCCTACGTTAAAAATAGCTACCCTCTACATTATATCAGAACATCACAATCTGCATATCTACTTAGTGTTGTGTAAGCATCTCTGCACACACTACATGCAGCAGTAAAAGTGAGATTACTGAGATTAGTTTAGCACACTTGCATCTAACAATATGTACAATGCAACATACAGACAGCACACGCTACAGTACTTTTACAGAACAATATTGGCACATCGACATGAGTTACATCCATTGAATAGAAACATAACATAGGCCTACAGTCTATATATGAAAATATGCACTTAGTTACATAGATGTTCGATATCAGCATAGTGCCATATACACACTGCTTTAACATACATCAGAATAGTTTAGGTTCTTATTGTATTGATGGAGGTGAATAGCGGGAAGAAATTGGGGAAAGTGTTTGATTATACTGAGAAGGTAAAGGGAATGGAAAAAGGAATGCCAGTGTTGAAAGGTGCAGATGGACAAACTGCAACAACTGATAAGGAAAAGGCAGAACTGCTGCAGGCCCAGTTCTTATCCATGTTCGAGGAGCAGGAGGAGTGGAGTTATGAAGGTTGGGAGACTCCAGGAGCCTCTTAGGAAACTAAGAATTAGAAAGTGAGATGTAGAATAGGTAATAAAAGGGTTAATAAGGCAACGGGTCCAGATGATACGTGCTCCCTGGAGGGGGGGAAGGTACCACAGGATTGGAAGGAAGTAGGTACGTACCGTAGTGGTGGTCCCAATTATCAAGCAGGTGGAGGATAGCTAGGAAGGCCTGGTAGCTACAGAGCAGTGAGTCTTTAGGAATGGTTGTTTATGCAAGACACCTGACTGGTCTTATAGAGGACTGGTGCAGGTGGAGGTGAATGCCTGCTTCGTTGACTTCAAGTTGGCATTCAGTAAGGTGCCACTTGTAGTTTTAATGAGGAAAGTTCATGAATTGCGGGTATACAAAATTGTATTGGGATGGATTGGAGACTTCCTCAAGGGGCAAAGACAGGGTAAAATTGGGAGATTCCTTATCATAAGAGGGAGAGGTTATGTCCAGTATAGGTACAGGGAAGTGTGCTGGGGCCCTTGTTTTTTATAATAATGACAAATGACAATGTAGGGTTGAGTGACGAATTAAGATTGTTTGCAGATGACTGTTTTATGTGCAGAGGTTGGTGGAAAGATCAAACTGCATAATGACAGAATACAATTGTGGACAGGAGACAACAAAATGAAAATAAATGTTACAAAGATGGTTAGGTTTACGGGAAAGAAGGTTAGCAGTACTGACATATACAGATGGGACGGTCAGGAGCTAGAGGAAGTTTCAGAATACAAATACAGTACCTAGACATAATGATGTAGAGTGACAAACAAGGCTGTGTCTCAGTTCACCCAATGAGTGCTCTTTTGTGCTCTCGCTGTCGCAAGTACGTCACAGCTACTTCAGAGAGAGAGAGAGAGAGCACTCTGTGCCAGTCTCAATTGTTCACCGAGAGTACGAAAGAGCAAAGTTCTATACTAGCTCTCTCGTGCTCTCTGGCATATGCCACCTTGATTACAACTGTAGCTTAAGGTTATTGAGGAAACATGGATCATTGCAAATATTTAAATATTTGTACATAAGTAATCATTTCCAGTGAACAGTTACGGCAAGAAATTTTTGACCCTATTATGTGTTTAAATAGGTACAATAATGGCTGAATTTCACAACTAAAGAATTAGTTATACCGGTAATCTCCTTCTCTTTATTGACAAGTAACAAACAAGCAGCTAATAAAGCACAATTAGATTTGATGTAAATTTTCTTAGAATTCTACCTTGGCAACTCAAGGTCATTTGAATTCTTGAGTGTAGGAAATCTGTTGCACTTTATAGTGTAATGTCCAGTCCAACCATAATTTATGGTTTATCATCACATGGTTTTGCGATGTGCTACGGTTAAGTTGTGTGTATTTATGTTATGGTTATGGGCACGCATATGGTAGTTTGCACCTGCGTATGCGAGCCTGGGGAAGATGGTGCATAGCGGCACGTGCGTGGTAGGTAGGTAGGTCTAGGCCAGCCAGCTGACTAAGGGGGCAGGGAGAAGAGTATTGACCGTTACTTGAGGTGGATGTCAGCCAGTCTGTGTACGCAGTAGAAATATCGATCAGGCGCGGTGCTTGGCCTGCAGAAGCGATCGTAGTTCCTGCGTGAGGAAAACTTAGCGATTGTGTTTAGGCTGAGAGAAGTGTAGTAAACTTGCTGTGTGTTCATGTTGTCGTCAGCTTGCCACACAAATGTGATTATTAACTTTGGTGGATTATGGTAGCTCGTGTCACGAAGGCAAGCATATTTTGGGCAAGTTAGGCATGGTCGTGATAGTCAAGATGACCAAGTGCCACTTGTGGGCGTACAGTCTGAGGACGTTTGTTTAGTGCTACATAGTTTGAACTGTGTGAATGCATACTTGTATTCATTTAGCATCGTAGATCTGCAGTTCTTAGTAGATGAATTCAAGTTTATTATTTTTTTGAGTGCAGTTGATGAGTGCACTCTGGGTGTGCATACTGCAATTGACCGTTTAAACTATTATGCGCGAGGTACTTCCATCGTGACATTCTGCGAATTTTGAAGATGTGACACACCCAACGTTAGCAGCTAGAAAATCAGGGTTCCTCGCTCGTGGGTACGATTCGACTACTCGTAAAAAAGTTTGGACAAGGTAGTATGCTGCGCCTATGGGACTCGAGGTACTGAGACACTTTATCATTTGATTTGTTGGTGTAGGACTGGTCGTGTCTTCCTGCGTCGTGCCCACAGAAACTGGACATATATATAAAATAATTAAATCAGAAATAGTCATTGGCCTTATTGTGGTGACAGATGGGAGAGTTACATAGGCGTTAGGTACTCACATAGTAGGCTTAATAACTCCATGTGAACTTGATGGATGTTCATGCAGAATATTTTGTAGATATTATTGGTTTCCTAAATGTTACCGTTACCTGAACTAAGAGAAATTAATGCCTTCCAAAGGGTTGCAAGTTTATTGTTTGCACCTTTTATGTATTTGTTACATTTTGATGGTATTCAGCTGTGTGTGGTGAGTAGATGGAGTATATTGTTGATTATGGCTTTAGTAGGTGCTTGTTGCGGTGTATTGACTTCTACAATAGAACACTGGTGCTAAATATTTCCTATGTTAATTTTAATAGGCATTTGTTATGAAATATTGTTTGAGAGCATCCCCTGTTGGGTGTGTCGGTTAGTTATTTTGTAACCTTTTTGTTGTTTCAATAAACTTTATCTTTGCTTGCTCTGTGAAAGTATCTTGTGTATTTGTTTGGGTTGATGCTTGTTGGCTCATGAATACACCACAATAGGATCATTTATCTTCTTTGAACACAAAATAAGACATTCTTATAAAAAGGTTGTAACTGGTTTTGGCCTTCTGTCTCAATTCGCAACACAGTCCTTGGTGCACTATAGTCATTTATTACGATGTGGTCAGTAAATTTGTATATATTGTCACTGTCGAACACTGCAAATTCTGTAGCTTTAATAAGAGAAAGTATAGGATGTTCAAATTTGTCGTGATAAGCTCGAATGTTTTCGCAGCAACGAGAACTAGGATTTCTCTGAATATTCTGCTTTGGAAAACATTAATGAGACAACCAAGCTCAGGTTCCATAATCAAGATATGACTTAAGTGTGTTAGCATTCTCTGTAAGGCCGATTATACCTCCATCTCCATTCAGCACAGCATTTAGCTGCTCATGAGCATGATCTAGCGCTATTCTTAAGAAAGAACATGAAGTTTTTATAACTACAAAAGCACCATTCTGAAATAAAGCTGCTACATTAGGATTCCTGTTCTCAAGAAGCAACATATATCTAACATGAAAACTCAACCATCTGGCATGATTTGGTTCAAGTAAAGAACCAAGACGTGATTCTGATAAGGGATTTCATGCTCAATTCAAAGGTAACTTCTCGTATGGAACATACAGGGCCATGCCAACTGGGGGGAGGGAGCCGTGCCCCTTAAGTAAACCTCGAGGGGAGGTGCAAATTATGTCTCTCTAGCCCTCTTTTTCTTTTCTCTAAATTTTCACAGCCCACATTTCTACATTTTTGAATGACAGAAAAATTAATGTAGATTATCACACCCAATGTTTGAAATCAACATTGCAAAAGTTTTTTATATACCTATTATTATTTTCAGGACTAGCCTATATCCCAATATCAAAAGACTGGTTCATTATCCCTCATTTCTTTCCATAACTCTGTCACTGATGAAGCTGCCTCTTCACAGTTTTCCATGTACTACTCAAATGCCATTCTTTGTAGAGAACACATTGCTGCTGTAACTTCACGTACTTGTTTGGCTTTCTTGATGTGCGACACTTTATTCATTACAGCTTTGTCACATCCGATGCTCAACTAACACTGCGCCAAAGAAGTGATTGCCAATGTATAGTGCTTCACTATAGTTATCATTATAATTTTATTCACACAATGTTGCAAACTTTTCTCACAGAACATTCTCTTTCCACACACCAAATGTGAACAGAGGAGACACTCTTGTCTCACGAGTGCTTTATAATGCAAAGGTGTTGCACTCATATGGGCATCTACCAGCAAAACAATCATAATACACCACATCTCAAACTACAAAGAACATCAATTTTTCACCATATCTTGAAAACAATGTTCTCTAGTGCAAACATTTTCAGGAACAAATTTTTTGGAAATGAACAGACAAACATAAGTCTACCAGCATACTACACCATATCTGTTATATTTTACATAATATGGCCAGAAATTAGTTTCAGAAACATGTCATGTTCACATTCCAATTGCCATAGGTCTATAATGGTGTTTCGTAAATTTGCAAGGTACCGAAATTGTTAATATTAAAACCAATCAGAACATTCTCTTGCATATTTTGTGTCTCTCATTTGGTTTGCACAATATTAATAATAAAAAATAATTTCGTAAAGATGAACTTTTATTGACTGCTCTCAAGGTCACTTTTTAAAATTTTAGGATAGTTGAAATAACAAATCCCAAAGAGCTCCTACTTTATTCTTGTTGCCTCTAATACACCATACTAATATACCTATCCGTACCTTACTTTATGCACTGTCATTGGGGTGAGCAGCATCGAGTTAATACTGTTGTATAATTTACCACTGACTTTGTGCGAAAGTTTTGGTAATTTATCTGCCAGATCATGCTTTAGACTTGCGAAGAACTTATTGAATTCATCTGCCACTTTATTTGCAGATATTGGTTTGTTATTTTTTTGTGTAAATTTATTTTTTCCAATTGCTTGTCCTTTGGTTTGCTATGGATTATTTCATTTATTACATTATATATTATTATTGTAATCACTTTTTAAGTATTGCTTCAGCTTGTGAGGGTTCAGTTTAAGGTTTCGCTCACTCTGGCTCATTTCATTCAAATTCGGACTTCCACTCTCACACTATGCCCTCGGCACACTGCATTCTACCGGCAGGAATTGTAATCATGCAATTAAATTATTTATACTGTAAACAAATTAATTTATATGTGTCTTAAAGCTCAATAAATGTAAAACATGGAATGACTGCTTTACTGATAAAATTACACAATGTATCAACACTAATGAGGACAAATAAATACAAAACATTGAATGACTTCACTACTGATAAAATACATTATGTATCAATGCCAATGAGGACATTAAAAATGCCTAAAAACAGTGTATGTTCTAAAATATATCATTGTATTTGACATCAGTATTTTTTCTGTATGTTAGCCTACATGTATTCAAATCTGAATCCTCCATTTAGTTCATTTAATTTTCGATATTTTTTACATGAATTGTACTACGTTATCGTAAAGTTTTTTTTAACTTTATCACATTTGTGGTTGTATTCTTTATATCCCAGGCCACAAAAAGAAATGGATGAGAAATCTAAATTTTATAATAACTACAGTGCATTTAATGGAGGGTAACTGTTCTTATCTGCATTGCTGTATTTTTTAGATACAAGAATGGAGAGTTAGTGAACAATGAGTCAAAATTATTCTCAGTTAAGTACAAATAAGTTTGGCTAACTTTAAAACAATATGGCTACCACAGAGGGTGCGAGAGTGAGCAGCGAGTGAACATTGTTGCTCACTCTCCCTTTAGCCTACTCTCTCCCGAATTTGGATGGCATGATATACACTCTCTGATGCCAAAAGGGTGTGAGAGAGCACTCTCTCTGCCAGTTTGGACACAGCCTTAGTTTATTACCCTCCAGACATGTTTGAAAACAAAAATATATTATGGTCCATTAAGAAATGCTAAGATCAAAAACTACATGGGCTCCAATTCCATGCACCAGAGCTACACCTTTCTGCAGTTAAAAAAACTAAGAAACCTAAGTTAATTTATTAAAACTGTTTAAAAATTCTACGTCAGAATAGTCACATAAAACTTGTAGAGTTGGCCTGCTAACTGTTATTGACAGATTAAGTCCAGTGTGTGTGTGTTTTTATTGTGGTATTGTACCCAAATTTAACATTGTGAGTGTATCATGTTCGCAGCTATTTTAAACTTATGGTACCTAGTCAAACTATTTAATAGACACTGAACTACATTAGCAGAGTGCATAGTTACGAGAGTTTACAAAAATCTATTTTTAAGTTAGTTCACTACATCTTCTCATAAATGAAGTTACATGCACTTGAAAATGTGACAATGGGTATAAAATTGTGGAGACAAGGCATCAACAAAGCATAACAGGAAGGTGATATGGTACAATACCTAGGACATTAACAAGCTACTTATCGTGAGTCTTACCAGGTGTGGCAGAATGAAATAATAATAATAATAATAATAATTGTTATTATTATATTATATATACCCAATAATAATAACAACAATGAAAGCAATAAAGTAGCCTAACATTAAGGTTGCTAGTTGTAACCTTGTGGTGGCCAGTTCATCCTTCCTGTCAAAAAATTTCGAAACTAACTGTACTTTCCAACGCATTCGTTTCCAACTCCTCCCTCAGTGTGTTTCATTACTTTTAATGACCTCTCAACCATAGACTGCTCTACCCAATTACATAAGGCATTTTAACTTTCCCCATCCTCCCTCTCAGTTAAAAAAAAATTAAACTACAAAAAAAAAAAAAGGAGCCGAAAATGTATTATTTAAGGCTTCTAGTGAACAACTATTTTTAATTTCTCAAGGCAGTATGATTCAAATGAGAGTAGGCCTATTAAAAAAATTGCAAACACAAATTTAATGATACCATACATGCATTACTTACGTACCTAAAATTGTAACTATGTGTGTAAAAGGAAAATTAGGTGAATAAGGACAAAACTGAAAACTAATTTTTCAGTTACAAAATCTGCTTTTAAGTAGGCAAGGAAATATTGTTTACAAACAGTAGTTTTATGTCAGTATAATTTAATTTATGGAAAGCTAGGAATTGGTTTTTTTGTCCTGATCCACAATTAAATCCCTACTGTTGTACAGTACAATGTATGCATGCATGTACACACGCAGGTACATCTGTATTTACATAAGTATAGGCTTTCTCATGTATAAGTGTTCTATATTTTGACAGTTCACTTCTGGGAAATGTTTCTGTAAACGGGACTGTGGAGACGGTGCGGTTCCAGGAAGCCAGGTAATTTTAAAGCTCCAAACAATGGAACTGACAGGCACATTTCTCAGAAGAGAAACGTCAAAATATGGTGAAGTTAAAATTAGATGGACTATACTTTCCTTGCATATGCAGCCACTGTTTGTCAGGTGAGGTGCTTATTGATTTTGTTATGCACAGACTACAGTGGAGAGGACCTGCGCACTCTACTAGGGCTGCTGAAAGCTACAGAGTTGAAGCAGTTGTGCCAGAACCTCAATGTCACAGTCTCTGCCACCACCAAGGAGGGTCGCATAGAGGAATTGTTACAGTACGGCCGAAACCAGCAGACTATATCACCAGTGCACAATTACAACGATGTCATCAGGAGAGAGTGAGTGTTGCTATGTGCTGCATTAATTCACATTTTTTTATTCTTACTACTAACACATTCTAGGTTACTTACACTAGGTTTGGAAGTTTTTAGTTAATTTGTTAGAAAACAAATCAAGTTAGCCTCTTAATTAGTGAACACCAAATAGACAGATACTGCTGAAGTTGTCTCCTGATGATGTAGGCTGTCCCACAAATGAGTGCACTTTTCTGACAGTAAATGATATTTCACAAGTTCAAGCACATGTCTCATCAGACTGTGTATGTGCATATTTTGTTAAAGTTTGAATTACCAAGATTTTTTATCCAGTTGCTCATCACTGCAGCTACCTTTGACTGCTTGCTCACTCTGTGTGTGTGTGTGTGTGTGTTGTGTTTTGTGTGTGTTGGGTTTTGTGTGTGTTGTGTGTGTTGGGTTTTATGTATTGTGAAGAAGAGGGGAGCCGAAATAGATATAGGTAGCCTCCCCGGAGATCCTGGAGAATGTGGGAACCAGCTGCACAGCAAAAAGCAAGGGGTTGCAGTAATGTGGGGAACAGGTGCAGAAACTCCCAAACAAGCAAATTTTGGTAAGGCTGTAGGTCAGTCACCTGATGCTCCCTAGCAGAGTTCCACAGTCTTGAACCCCCTTTTGCAGTTGCGAAATTCGGATAAACATACATCAACCTTAATTATTATAAAAAAGGATCAATAACATGAATATCTCCAATAGACCAGAAAAAATAATGATTCTAAGCACGTGAAAAAAGGATCATCATGAAAACAAAGAACATTAGGTTCACTTATTTAATTGGAATATTCAAAATTTTCAAAAGGTAATTTTCATAATAGTGCAATGGTTAATTTCAAATTTTTAACAAAGCCAACTTCACATAATTCTAAATAAACTGTATGAGTCAACATTCAATAACACCTGAAGGATCATTAAAATTTTAAACTGATAATTTAAAGCGGTGCAACAACGCTCTTAACCAATTTATACAATTTTACAATAAAATATATGGAAAAAAAAAAATAAGCTCACAAAATTTATGGCATATGTAGATCCATTAAACGTGTGTGACATTTAACATAACGTACGCAGTAGAACTTCAACGTAAACTCGAACCATGAGTGAAATATAGTCAAATCATGGGGAAATTGAATCATGAACAATAGTAAGTCACATCTACGAGCTCCAATCTGATCAATTTAAGTTACTAATCAGGAAGTTCAAGTTAACAAATAACTGAATGCTGAATATAATAAAGCTCCAGGCAACATACCGCTTTATGACCAAGAGTCATCACGGTGCATAATACCAAAACCCATTACTGAAAATACACATTACAGAAAATAACACGTTAGACTAAATCATTGAAAATAGCAAACCTATACCTAACATGTTTTAAACCAAATAGAATTTTTAACAGATAGTATCTGAAAATTTAAATTTTGAAAAGAAATGACTAGAATTAAACATCACATACATGTGACGGCAGCTGCCTTGCACGTCATGGGGGAACAAGTACCAACCTACACACTAAGTTACTTACTGGAGCTAGAAGAGACTTACATATTGTGTCGACTCTTGGTGAAGAAGTGAACGAACAGCCAGTCACAAGCACACCAGCTAAACCTGGTCAGAGCTTAACAACTGCGCACGTACGGGAAGAGGAGAGGGGGGAAACAAGAGAACAGAGGTTAGCTATAGAAGGCTAAGAGATCATGACCCAAGCCAAACAAATCTGTTAAGTCGAAAGCAGTTCAAAGAGAGTCCGCCGCGCGCCTCAGTTGCTGCACTGAGCACCAGACGGTGCTGTATGTTGTGTTTGTTATGTTGTGTAGTGTGGTGTGTGTATGTGTGTACAGTCATTTGGGGTATCTTTGTGCCGGTCAGGTCAACTTTGTACCACCAGCATAGTTTAAATTAAAATGAAGTATTTCCAAATTTAAAAATAGAGCTATGTTCTAGATGAATGAATTTGTTAATCTTGAAGTTTGCATAGTGATTGAATATCCCAATGCTATTATATAAAATAAAAATCCTGGTACAAAGTAACCCCAAACGACTGTAATATATATATATATATATATATATATATATATATATATATGTATATATATATATATATATATATATATATATAGTATATATAATATGGAACTTGGGACTTGGAGGAACAAATGGTGTGTGTTTGTCATCTCAGATAATCCTGCTTCTTGCAGCACCACGATGGTTGTATCCCTGCATGGTGTTACCATGCTGCACACCTGGTCAAGTCCTATGTTATGCACTGTCACGCAGACCCACCACGTAACATTATTGAACAGTGTCCATTCCTGCTCATGGCTAGTCTGCATTACAAATATAGGTCCTTGTACTGGACAGCGCATAACTGCATGTGGCAATGGCTTCCTGAATGAATACCACATCAGACTGCTTCCTTGACTGCAGGAGATGAATAGTCCTTTTAAGACCATTTTTGCACTCTCATAGAGCTTTTTGGATGCACCTTTTTAGTTGTATCCCTTGCAAAGTGTGAAGGCAAGTCTGAACCCAGGTTTTGTTTTTCTTCCTTCTTTCTGGGCTTAATAACTGACATGTATTTTATCTGTAGCAGCTTGCCAGCTGTGTTTACAGTAAACAATCCAGCCTTACAAGATTTTATAACTTTAAACATATAAGCTGTGTTATATTCGTTTTCAATGTAAGCTCTTACGGATATTTTATGAAACAGTAATCAAATTTGAACTGCATTACAATTTTGTTTCTGTAAGCTGCTACAATTTTAAATAATGTTGCGAAGTTTTGGAAGAAGTAACCATACCACATTTATGTTAAAACTTGCCACAGTTCCTGTTATTTTTGTATTGTTATTATAGTAATGCTGTCTTTCATTGCATCAGCTGTCAGCAAGATGCGGCTACACTCCCATACAGTCATGAAGGGTGCGGTTGCTTGGAGACATTTTGAGAGCTAAATTTAATTTAGGTTTCAGAGGCTAGGTTAGTTTTGTGATGCACAAATACAACACCTAGGCACAACTGGTACGCTTGAGTACTTATTTCACGTCTTCTTGATATGGGCCGCTGTGGCTTACTTGTAAAGGAGAGAAAATCTTGAAAAATATATAGAAATTACTCTTAATCTCACAAGCTGGACAGCTCGTGTGCGGTGAAAATACCCTAACACACACAAGAGACCGAAGGTTCATGCGTAGCCTGGCGTTGCTAAAATGAAAACAACACCTGTAACCACGAGTTGAATTAACCAAAGCAGGAGTTGGCCATGTGCGTAAATTTCAAACATAAACCCCCGTACACGAAATTGGCTGTCCAGCTGTGTGGGAGAGATGACCAGGGAAGTGAGGTTATAAAAAAATTAAAACTGCAGTGTTCCAGCAAACTAACAAAGACTTTTGATGATGGTACTACTATTCCATTGAGCTATTTGAATAAAAACAGACTTGCCCCAGTCAGGCACACAGAAAGGCAGAACGCGGCTGATAGGCAGTTGGATCCACGTGCCGGCAGTGCTGATGTCTGCAAGCAACTGAAGTATTCATTTGGAAAAAAGAAGGGACCAAAAACTTTAAACACACAAGAAATTACTATCAAAATGAAGCTAGGATTTAGACACAGAAAACACTTTTCAAATAATTGCTTGGATGTAACATGTGGGTGAGGTTGAATCACTTTTAGTTGCAAAATATATGTTAATTAATTAAGCTTGCAGCAAGGCCTGGGGGGGAAAAATGCACTACAATTCTAAAATTAAGGTTTTTTTTTTTTTAATTTAAATAGTTCCGGAGGCCACCACCTCAATCAGGCGGAGAGGGGAGGGGAGCTTGCAAGGTGGGTTTGATATAAGCCAAGTTACTGTTATAATTCTCTTATCCCTCGAATGGAAAGGAAAATTAGAATCTCCCCTGTAGTTCGTCTTACAGGTGATCCTGCTTAATTTTATTCTACATGGTGTAGTGTCAACGAAACACTTTCTGCATTTTAATTTTGAACACTGCACTGCACTAATAGCTCTCTCGCCAGGCAGCGGTGAGGGAGGAGGGGATGTTGTTCTCAATGTAGGTGGACCAGCCTGTGGTGCTGGCATGTGTTGAGTTTGAGCTGGATTTGAGAGGAGGTATGACATCAATAGTAGGTACCTGACTTAAATGAAATTATGCAACACCTAATTTAGTAATGAATGGGTACAATATTGTGAAACATATTTTCAAGAGCTTTGAGAAAATACTTTTTACTTCAGTTAAATAGTATTTTGCATCTATCTCTTTCAATACAATAAATTGAGTGTATGTAAAACTGAGAGATAATGTATACTACTTGTGGACGTCTGGTTTTGTATCGTTGTACTAGAACATTTTGAAACATACAGTAATTAGTAACTAAATGTTTATGTACTTTTTAATGAGTTCCTTATTGTTAATAATTATTATTATCTAAATAACTAAACCTTGTCAGTTAAACACTTACTGTTTTTGAAATGTACAGCATAAAAAACTTTTAAAAAATTTATGTGAGCAAGCCTAGTGAGTAAAATCAAATTATATTTCATATGGTACCTAATTTTTTTAGGTCACACAAAGAGAATTACAGTATTGTGTGTGTGATATGTTTGCAGAACAAAAAAAATTCTAGGGGAGTGTTTCAAGCTGTGTGAATCACCACGCCACTTGTTCCAACGCATATTGCTGGTGTATTCACTATCCCAGAGGAAAACTGGCCCAGTGGAAGTGTTGCCACAATTACTAATGATGCATGATGTAGAGATTGGGAAGATCAAGTTCCCGCAGTACCCACTCTCAGATAACATGCTGTTCATGTGTAGAGATGAGGTTGTGAGGTGAGTGTTACCCTCACACTGTATTATTATGAGTTACTATAGCTACAGGTTGCCATAAAATACTGTGAATGCTTTTCCTTGCCGCCTCTTATGTTGAATGATCTAGAGAACCAGCAGCTGAGATGTAGTACACATCTTTTGTGTTCATACTTCAAACATATAAACTCATACTGGACATGTCTGTTTTGAATTTCCATTTAGAGTAAAGCCCTATCCCAAGGATGGGTTTGAAGGAAATGTGAAAGTTTAAAGCCTGATAAACTAGTCTGCTTACTGTGAAATGCTAACTAGGGCTTATGTAATTCATACCTATATTTTCTACTTTCGATAACCAACATAAAATTGTATCAATTCTGAGGATTACCAGAATTGATTGCTTGCTTTGTCTTGCCTTCATGTCATAACTTTTTCTTTATCACAGTTTGCGATAGATGCATGCAGGCTCACTACTCTTACTAGTGTTGTTACGTGCTTTAATTATACAAAAGTATAATTTTGCTGACCACATTAAGTGCTACATCAGATTAGCACATTGCCTGGGCAGATATCACTGAAAACAATTATTTGTACTGTAGTTCCACTTCTTTTTAATAATCTTAGGATTCTAGAAATTCTTTAAACTTGAGGATTACAAGCATGTTTACATTAATTTCAGCATCTTTAGTTGAATCTACTTGTGTCACCAGCTCGTCCAATCCATTGGAGAAATGAGTGAAACATGGTTTCTACATTGGAAGTAAGGTCTTTCAACTTACAGTGCATTGTATAGAATTTCAGGATGGCCAACACTCTGACTAGAGCCAACATGGAATGAGCGAAAAATTAATGTGGACTGGTACCTATGTGTGTATAGTAGGCTTGTTCAAGATTGACATTTTGGCTTCAAGACATTTTTGAGAAAGAAAACCTTTTTCTCTCAAGAAATGAGATGAGAATGAGAATTCTAAAAAGTTAAAATTCAATGTGATTTGCATTTAAGAAAACATTTTGTGTATAATTTTCTTCTCTTACACTTATGTATAATGGCATTTTAGAGATAGTCGTTTCTTAACTGCCATGCACCACTTATTTTATACATTATTTTATAAATAAGCACTCACTCAAGCCAACATTTAGCAGCCAATATGATGCCTGAAATTGTAAGTACGTATAAATTAGAAATAAACTATGCAAAAATTACAGAAAAAACTGTGAGACTTAATGTAAATGAATACTGCTACACAGATGATTTATCAACACCTTCCATTTTCTGTAAAGAAATTTTAATTTCTTAACAAGGACCAAAAGATACAAGGTCAAGAAGCTGAAGGTGGTGAGAATAGTGCAGAGGAAGTGAGACCATCACTATACCACTGTCCTTGCAAAATCCATGAATGTGGAGAGAAATGTGACTCATGTGATTATGTAATATGAGAAGACAGGATCCTTGAGGTTCAGTTTCACGTACTTTCTTGAAGTGCTGTAACCATTTCAAAAAACAATGATTCGTTAATCCATCTATTTTTTGAGTAATATTATAAGGCCTCACTCCTTCCATTTTTCTTCAGCTGAGGTGAAACGTTCATGTTAGGGTATAGTTACATAGGAGGTACAATTCTTCCAGATGCTTTCATTGCGCTAACAACAATAATGTTTTTTTTTCTCTCCCATGAAGTCCACGACACTATTTGCTTCTGGCCCTTAGGAGATAGTATTTTCGCAGCATTTGCTAGTTCAATTTCCTGCTCTCTAGAAGAGAAGTGATTTCTTCCTAGCTTTGCAGTTTGTGAGGAACCAGATTTCAATCTGCCTCGAAGTGTTGATCTTTGAATGTTGAACACTCTTTCAACTTTTCTGATGAGGTATCTAGCCCTAATTTCATGGAGGGCATTTGCCATATTTTCAGTATATTAGGATAATTTATTGATTTTATTTTAATATGTTCTTCTCATCTAAACAAAGAAATGAAACACACATTTCAAACATTAACATCATTTTTTAAAAATAATGTACAAAATCTGTATGTGTGGTAATAAAGGGTTACTGCGTGGCCTTGAATAGGTCTAAGCTACAAGCTGAAATTTCAAGCACTAGAATGTAACAGTTTATCAAAAATTTATAACATATTATAATTAAATGATTTCCACTGCAAACACATCTTTACTTGCAGTGCATAATGAATGTTCATAAAGTACAGCAAGATCAGTAGGTTTTTTTCAGAAGCTCCCATTTCCCTGCCCTTCCGTTCCAAGTATCACACTTTAAGTTATCTCTTTTCATCTGGCGTCATCTCTGACCTTAGTTGTTAAGAGCTGTTCAGACATCTTAACAGTTCCATAAAACTGTCATCATTAGGCTTAACCTTTTGACTGTAATTAGTACTCATTTTAGTAGGTCATATCAATTTTATAATAGTAACTCTTACATTTTGGTACCACAGAGCTCAGTGGGGTAATGCAACTACGTGCGCTGCATTATCCACGTATTTATGCGTGGTCGTACCCTGTCACACAACAGTTACAAATATGCAGAACAACATTGGTGAAAAATAACAGCATTCATTAAACCGTATGCTAAAATATTCGTTATTGTGAGCTAACATGCTAAGTATGATTATTAATTATATTATTCATGATATTCATTTACTGTTAACATGTTTACTGGCAAATATTACTAAGAAATCATTGACGAACACGTAACTGTCCGTGCCGCTAAAGTACTGCAAGAAAACTTGCACCAAAGCACAAGACACGTTGTTGACGGAACAGTGTACAGGTAGCAGCACTGTCCACAGAACAAAGTCGACACTAAGAAACTGAGGTATGCCGTATTGTCCGCTGCGCTGCGTTCCTCTTCTCTCCCTTATAAGAGTGGTGACGTGAGACTAAAATTTTAATCATTTATTTATTCTTCGAGGAAAATGCAATGTTCAAGTTTCTGAAGAGCAAATAAACTTTTGCAGGTTATTATGTACTAATGAAAATATTAGACACAAGTATATGTGATATTTTTCACTTAAATGATTATTAATGGATATCACTCGCTTTAATTTTGTAGTCTAGCTCACAAACAAATGCATTTATCTGACAGTTCTGTTGACAACCTTTTCTGTTGTGAATCATAGTTTGCTTTTTGGGATATTTAGTGCTCCTAACCTTGTTTCATCTTCACTATCTTATTCAGTATATTAAAACATTGTTTGACAAAAATAAAATATGTGATTTAATTTCTGAAAGGACATTTACCAGCTGTCAAGAAAGTGCATTCGCTAGTGAGACAGACTATATTGTGCAAAGGATAAAGGTCATGTGTGGGCCGTTATTCCAGATTGGATACATTAACAAATTGTTAAGGTAAATAAATAAAATAGCGCTCATCCTTTGCACATGAAAACTACAGCGAAGACTACAAAATTTTAGTAGTGTTTGGTGCAGTCACATGCCAATTGGTGTGGCATCTTTTCATATTTATTTTTGTACTGCATACTTCTCAGACGGCACACCTTTTGTTTTTAAATACATACAAACTTTCCAAAAACATTTCTCACAATTGGTGCACCTATGAATATTCCAATAACAAACTTGTCTTAATTACAATGTCGTGATTTATAACATCCTAACAAATCTCTTTATGTAAAGATTAGGTTCTAGGTTTTTGTTACATGAACAAAAGTGTATGTAGAAAGTGGATATTTTTATGTTACGTTTTATAATTATCCTCATAAAAGAACAAATGTGATTGAAGTGTGTCTGGGAAGGAGATGAAAACTCTTTATTTTATATTCCCTTAAATATGTAGTAGTAATATGTTTTGTATATTACAACTCTACATGTGTTAGCTTTTACTTCTGGTGTAAATGACCATATTATTACAGTACTTGCGCTGCTATCTCTTGTTTGTGCAGTACAGTAATACAGTGCTGCTATATGTTAGATGTGCAGTACACAAACCTCATACTAAAGACAAGTACTTTAGAGGTTAATGAAATTATAACTCAGTCTGAACTCTAAAAAGAAACAATCTGAAAAGAAACAAAAATTATGTATAATTTTTTTAAATACTTGTACCATAAATAGTATTTCAAAACATGCTGTGAAAGCTAATAAAATATATTTTAGAAAGATGTATGAAGATTTTCACAGCACGTGCTTCAATGTGACTAAGCCTATTAGATTCTGGGAAAGAGAGGTAATTGAAAATATTATACTGTATAATGGCATTCACGATTGACTGTGTCGCTGTGGCTCTCAAAAGGTTGTCACTGTGACCATCTGTATAGCACAATATGAAGTTAAAGAATAGGTTCTCTGGTGTAGTTTACACCAGCAGTTTTGGATGAAACAATTATTTTTCCTTCTGCCACCTCAATTCTGCACATTTTCAAATTAGCTAATATGATTTGTAGTGGCAGTTATCATTATTATTATTATTATTATTATTATTATTATTATTATTACATATTATTATTATTATTTATAGTAGAGATAAAGTACATTGTGTTACATAGAAAGCTCTTCCAATTGCTTTGAGACATTCTAGGCAGTATTCATCACACATAAACAAAGGTCTCTGCATTTTTGTTATAATTTCAGAGTTACAGTAGTTGTAAAGTTAGGTTACAGATAGCTTACTATGACCAAACTTAAAATTAGTAACTGTTAAACTTCACTGTTTCGGTTCACTAATTTTTGTCCACCATAGCAAAAATAATAAAAACAACTTTCACCATTCTCTGATAAAAGTGAAAACATAAAACTATAGATTTTTGTGCCATTTATTGCGCTACACCAGATACAGCACCTCTAGAACAGGTGTAATTTTTGCTGCATAAAATTACACTTGTGTTGCCAAGCTGGTTAATTATATGAAACTCCTAGTATGATGCCATATCCTGTTGCATGAAACTACTTTTGTGTTTGTAGCTATACCAGATTCAATGAAATAAAGTTAAGATTATAAATCACATTTTCAGTGGTGTAAGATATGTTTTACTACAACTGTTTCAAATCTTTATTTTTAGGGTTTTATAGCTTATTTAAAACCACTTTTAAGGAAAAGGTCACACATTTTCATGTACTTTTTTCATCAGGAATAACTTGATATATCTTATTGGAGTTGGACCATACGGATCATTCTGAACACTAGGACAGCTGGAAGAATTTGTTGTTTATTTTAAGGGCAATGGTGCATGGACAACAGAAAAGAGTTAAACTGCACATGGTGCCGCCTGTGAGAGTGGCTACTGTGGTTACCTGCTTGACATTGCATGTCCTTAAAATTGCATTTATGAGGCATTGGTGAGGACCTTAGACATTCACACTCACTTTCCGAACACCCACTCCAGAACACGTTCTATTTCACTCATAATCAATAAAGAAGACAATTAAAACCCAGCTTTGCTTAATAAGAACCTATGTTACTGATTTTACCCCTCATAAGTTGCCTATAGTGAAACAGTGTTTTATAGGCTAACCAAGTTTTTTATTTTTGTAACAGAATTATTTTATGATTGTTTTTAATTCTTTTAAAGAAATTTGTTTAAAATTGTATTTTATATGCGTAGTTCGAACATTACTGATATCCAGCTCTTTAATTACCATATGAGAGAAACAAATAATTTTAATAGTACTTCCCTTCATTGTGGTTGTTGTAAAAATAAAATGTTTTAAGGAGCTTAATTCAAACAAATTTCTAAAAATCTAATATACACCTTACAATGCATTAATGAAATTAATTTACAATGACTCACTAATTTAATATTAAAATACTTAACGTACACCAGTCCCCTTAACTTCACTGTTAAATATGTAAATTTTAATAATATTGTTACAGATGTTGAGTTGCAATAGTGATACTGAATAGGGCATCTAAATTGTGTACACAATCATGCTTGAAAATCACATGTTATACAGCAGTTGAATGTCAACTCATTCCCTTACTTGAGCACAAGTTGTCTTCATGTACCTAAACCTTTGTGGGGTGTGATTTTTCCAGCTTTCATGATGCAGATGATTTATGTAATGAGTTACAAGATGCTATTCAGGGGAAGAACTTACAACAGATACGTATCATTTCTAGTGAAGCAGAAGTCAGGTTCAGACTACTTATTGATAATGTGGATGAAAGGTAAGTTTTGATAATGTAGTAGAATGTTTCATTTTATTTTATTTTTGTGAAACAGTACTTTACAAAGATCTCTATCTATAAGATTTCAGCTCTACAGTGTTTTGGTTATTTGTAAATTATTGCTTCTGTATCACATTGGTGTTTATTTCTCATTACTTCGAGATAATATTTACTAAGCTGTTTGAGATTTGTAAATGTTCATTATTCTTGTGCTCCTTGATGTGTATGCTAATTTTTGGGAATGCAGTACATACGTATGCAAGACATGCAAGTGCTTGCCTAGTGGACTATTGATGTTGTCTGCTCGGAATCTCTTTTATAATAGGGTATCTTCACATCCTGGCTCTAGGCTGTGCAACTATAGGTCGCTCAGGTTAAAATGAGCACTAAAGTTTTAATCTTTGAAAAAATTCACTAGCCATTACTGCATATAATTCAACATAGATGATAGTTGCCTTACTCCTTTTATGGTTGACAGTTTATTATTGAACGTAGTTCTGAATATTTCCTATTTATATGCAAAATTCTTGAAAAAAAAAAAAACTTAAATGAATTTGACCTATTTATGTTTCATATACTTTAAAACATTTATTTATGATTTTGTTTACATACCTACTGACTACATAATTTGACTTAGTTGACACCAACACAAAGTTGTGCAGTCGGGTTGCTAACCAAATGCTGTAGATGTAGTTCAAAATTCCACCTCAAGGTGGCATCTGAATTAGCTTTGCTAGGAAGAGTACTTGTTTGTTTGACTGTGCATTGTGCAATCAACATGTTTATTATAATACACTCAAAAGTATTAATATTGACTTTTTGTGAATATTTTTGTGAAATGATGTGATGTCATTAGCATTCTGTAAAATTTTACGTTTTATGATTTCAGAAAAAACATTTTCTTAATTTTTATGCGTTAAGAAAATACTTTATTTATTGTTTTGTGGAGCACATTGTCATGCATGACAGTACAACTGAACAGAACTTAAATTCTTAAATAATGTGTGTAATTACGTAGTGTGTTTTTAGTGGCAGTTTTGTGTTGTAAATTTGAATATAAATACAATGTGCACATATTTAAATGATTCTTTATGGCAGTAGTGTATGTCGTCTCCCAGTACATATTGTAAGGTGTTAATTCACAGGTATTTATAACTAACTAGCAGTACGCCTACAGCTTTGCTCACATATATCACTCAGAGCAGACATCAAGCATTAGAATGACAAATCTGCTAACTGAGTTAACTCTGCAGCAGGATAAGTAGCTATAGCTGTCCACGCGAAAAGCAGTCTTAAGTTTGCCCCTGCCACTAACAGCGACTTCATGTGGTCCTTATATATAGTCACAGCAAAGTTAACGTTGTGGGGCAATTACAGACTGTTAAATGTAAAAGATTAATCGAATGAAATACATAGTTTCCGTGGTATTAAGACTGATTTCCCCCCAGCACAGCCATTGGTGATGGCACTCTCAATAACTTATTTGTTTTTCAAAACTTTCACTTAATGTTAAGTGGTATTAAGGAATTTTGGCGGGATAATATTTTGCTGAAATATAGTGCCCCAACCTTGAGGTTAGTGAGATGGTATATGTCGGCTGATGCTGTCGAGGAACTTTAGTAGATAGTGGAGTGCATAATCCAGTTGACCACTTTTGAACGACTTCATCCAAATTACACTAATTTCATCTGCCTTGCAGTTTTTTTTGTGTCAGACTTACACGTTTGCACAGCCTTTAAAAGGAATTTCAGCCCAAAACCTTCCAAACAATAGATCGGAACTACAAACAACTGCGCCACATAACGTCGAAATTATTCACAAAAACTACTTTTAAAAATGAAATATTAATTTCCTGAGCTCATAGACATTGTGCAACACCGCATCTCGCAGTTGTGGATGGCCCATAAGCCTTGTGCAGCAGACGCTGCACCTCGAAAAGGGGTGGGTGGGTACTTAATTAGCACAGAAGGGATGGGGAATGTATGTTGAAATGTTGTATCACAGCACATTTTATAATACTATCTAACCCCTGCTATGCAGAATTACTTTGACTGCATTAATCACCAAGAAAACTGCTTCAATTTATTTTCGTTTATAGTTTGAAAACTTATAGTGGTGAGTGGTGGCTGGTTTGTGACCGTGGTGCGGAAAAACGATACACGAGACGACCGTATGAAACCGCGAATTCAGCACGAAATGTAAGACATGGAGCAGGATCAAATTATTGCTAACAGAGAGTACGAAGCATTTCCTCAAAACCCTTTTTTTTTCTGACCAGAAGTAGCATGTGGTGTATAGCATGTATCAACTGTCTCATAACAGTTAAGAATATTTTGATACCATGAAAGTATCGATACTGGGATCAAAAGATGTATCGGAAGAGTGATATCGAAATGAAAGAAAAGTATTGATACTAAAACGCAACATCCCTAGTCTTATTTCAGTTCTGAAAACTTCAGTGAATCATTGATGACAGCACACAGTAGTTGAAAAATGAACACCTCAAGAATTTATACTGAGTGTTATCGTTTGACTTTGATATGAATAGTTAAGTTTAAACAGTAATGGGTCGGCAATGTAAATGTGGACGAGTCCGGAAAAAGTGTGGCAACGACACAAACTGGAGACGCCACACACAGGCATGTGTACGAAAAATGGAAAGGCAGTCAACTGTGCTAACCTCGTTTTTCTGCTTATGTACAGCACAGAATAGCGAAGGTAAGACTTAATTTCATTATGAGCATTAGAAGTGAGTGAATAGCATTAGCAAAACCTATTTTCAGCTTAAATCATTCAAGCAATTACATACAACCAAAAGTTTAAAGTTTATTTTAAGGTAGCGTAATCTAATTCAATTTTTTATTTATTGCAAAGTTTTGAGAATTACTATATGGCTTGATACTTGAAGAGTGTATTTGAATATAAGCCATTACAGCAATTGATGTGTCACAAGAAAAATACTGAAAATATACTATACAGCACAGAGAGACAAGCCCAGGAATCCAACTAGTGTTTGTATTTTTCTGGTACAGTATTCTGTAACATATTCTTTACTGCAAAGGTGTATGTCTAAATAAAGCCTACATAACAACAACTTACTTCTATTGTAGTAATTTTTCAAAGACCAATTTATTTAGTATGATTTATACAAGAGCCTTTTTTCTTTGTGTAGTCAGATTCAAATGCTTCACTATATCTTGCATCAACTTACGTGGTGTATTTATGAATTCTTTATTATTTGTGACTATAGTAAATGTGAATAACTAAATGAGAACATTGAATATATTTGTAATACATTTTTATTGACATTTCCTTTTAAGTAAATTTTTTTAAACAAATGTTAATGTTTATCCTTTTTTAACACTACGCAGCTTTAAATAGACACAAATATATTATTGTTATAGCAGGGTGAGAAACGAGTCAGTGTTCAAGTATGATTTTGTAATAATTTTATTATAAAAATGAAATGCCAAGAGTTATACATCGAGATGGTGATTTATTATAGAAAAATGTGACTTTTTGCCGGACTTCAATATGCCGTACACAACTGCACAGGATTGAACAGTTTTGATTCCTACCGGGGTCACTCGAATTTTCGCAAGTGACAATCGTGCCTGGACGATGCCGTAGGTCGGTGGATTTTTTCAGGGTGCTCCCGTTTACCCCACCCTTCATTCCAGGCGTCACTCCATCTTCACGTCATGTCATCCCTCATTGGCATTAAAGACCTCGCTGTTACAAAGTCGTACAGCCCTCTTCACTCATTCCCCAAAGGGTTGAAACTGAAGGTTTCATTTTGCTATTGGCGACTTGGGTAGCAATGCTTTCTTTTAATTAATTCAATAACAAGCGATTTTACACAGCAGGTAGCATGTTGGGCTCGCATTTGGGAGAACTTGGGTTCGATCCCAGGTCCAGCCAGCCATCATGATTTCGGTTTTCCATGGTTTTTCGGAGATCACTCCAGGCAAATGCTGTGATGGGGCCTTAACAAATGCCTTCCCAAATTTATGCCGAAAGTGTTTCTCCAAGGCCTTGTGCCTGTTTGAGGAGCACTTAAAACCAATAAAATAAGATAAACATGTAATTTAATTAATACTTAAGTGATTGGCCAGCTACCAATCAAATTGTGTCAAAATACCTGTATTCCAATGAGAATAGAACAAGTTTCCTGTGTAGATTTAAAAATTATATTTTCTCGATTCTCAAAACAATTTTTGATAAATTACCATCTCTAGTTATATGTTATGATTGTGGTGCACAGAGGTACAGAGGTGGATGTTGCTGAGCTGTCTTATATGTCTAAGTCTTTATGTGGGTTTTTATGTGTAAAGCTGCCTTATTTAGACATTTAATGGTGGCCTGTAATTTTGTGACATTATTATAAAGATAAATACGCGACTCACATCCTCAGCGTTCAGCTACTGTAAGACGATTTTATGTACAATTTTATGTCTCCAAAAAACAACTGACAAAACCAGACAGGTAATTCGTCAAGGCAAAATAAGCGGAAAATATATTTTGCATATTTCACTTAATGTAAACTAGTAAACTTAATATTAAGGGAGCAAAGACCCTCTGAATATTGAAAATTAAAATTGTATTTTCTTGAAAAATCGCTGACTAAATCACATAAAAAACATAATTTTTAGCATTTGAAGATCCAAATAGCATTAATTAATGCCCACAGTAGTGTATTATTAGCCTATGTCACGTTGTTTCCCATATTTTGGGATAGGAAAATGTGGTTTTAAAATTTGATATTCAATGGTTTATTGCTCTCTTAATTAATACAGTATTAAGGTTAAGTAAAAAGTGCAAAAAATATATTCTGTGTATTTTGGATAAAGTTTGTCACTGTTTTTCGGAAACATGTGTGTTAGAGCCTATTATTTATAACTATAATTGTTTATTGCAACCTTTAGTAAATAACAATTTATCTTAGGGTCCCGGTTTTCCCCTTACCAGAAAATTGTTACTATGAAATCCATTGTTTTATACATGAGTTTGATATTCAGTTCAGACACTGGCATGTAGTTTTGTAGGTTGACATTGTGTAACGTTTTGTGTGCAAATTTGTTATGACTCTTGTTACTATCTTTCTTGCATTCATGTGCAGATAAAGTGTGTGAAGAAAGCTTGGCTGATATTGCTAATATGGCTTTTGATGGTGTTAATGAATGCTATCAACGATGTACTCCACACAGGAAACAATTTATGTGTGACTGATTGTTGTTCAACTGAGATTGGAAATGCGTACGAAGAACCCAATATTATTCCAAATGAAGCTGTTGAGAATACGATTGCAACGAATGAAAAGAATGATCGCGCTGATCTCGACTTCAACGATGCAGAAACAGAACTACAAAATGTTGGTTCATAATATCACCAGAAAAGTTTAAAGCCCGTATGTTCAGAATAAAATGAAGATTCTAAAAGCGAGATTAGAAATATGTCTAGTGACCCAGTCAATTATAGCAAAATGAAAAGTGTTCCCATAGAAGTTCTCAATATTCTGCTACGAAAAGGTCCACCTCAGCCACAAAGTTCTGATCTTCCCTCAGCGGCATTTCCCAGGGACAAAAATGGAAGATCATTTCATTCAGACTGGTATTAGAAAGAAATGCCGGGAGGAATTTGTGTGAAACGAGCCTGGATGGGATACTCGATTACAGACGATTGCTTACACTGCCATGCATGTATTCTTTTCGGCAACCATGCTCAAAAGGCTTGGACTGTTGATGGATTTCAGTGGTGGTATAGAGGAACAACGAATATTCTCTAAGTCATGAAAGCAGTGAGACGCACATTGAGGCTGTGATTAAACATAAAATGAAGGAATCATGTTTGCCGCTGCTTCCTGTATTGCAAGGAAATGCAACCCAGGACATTGCAACAAACAGAGAAATTGTTAAATTACTTTTTGACATAACTCCATTCTTGGGTAGAAATTGTTTAGCATTTCGTGACCACACAGAAGGATTGAATATTTCATGTGGAAATTTTTTTAATCTGGTGAAAATGATGGTCAAATATTGCCCAATTTTGGCAGAATATCTTGAATCAATACACACAAGGAAAAATAAGCAAGCAAAGAGAGAATCAACTCATTTATAATGTTGCCGAAAACATCAAAAGTACCATCATGGATGTCTTGAAAGCCGCACCCTTCTTCGGTATTTCCACTGACACTTCTCGCGATACTGCAAGAAAAGAGCAAGTTTCTTTCATTGCCCGTTACGTGACAAAAATTGAGGTTCTGTTTGTGAACGTTTGATTGACAAGCTGTGTTATTGTGGACATACGCCATTGCAATGGTGTATGTCCACAATAATACAGCTTGTCATTCTGTCCCATTGCATGAAACATTCAAAGACATTAACATTAGATAGCTTTGAAAGAGTCTCCACTGACAACAGGGCGTGATTTATTTGCTGTATTAGAGAGTGTTTGCTCGGAGCTATCACTGGACTGGAAAAGCTACCTGGTAGGTAAGCCGTATGATGGTGCTGCTAATATGCAAGAAAATCTGAAGGTTTGAAATCACACATACATACTTAGAATCTGTTTGAATTATTCATATGGTGGTGTGCTCACACATTAAATCTGGTTGTATCACAGGTTGTCTCTAATTGCTTGAATGCTATAGATGTTTTCGGCCTTCTTGAATCACTGTATGATTTCATGGGTTCTAGAAAAAATAGGATAGCTGTATTTGAGAAAAATCAGAAAGAACGGTACCCAGGCAAGCAAATACGGTGGTTAAAGCGAGTTTCCACCACTCGTTGGATGTCACATGCTTCTGCTTTGGATGTGGTTTCTGAAACATACCAAACAATAGTTGACGCTTTAGAAAACTTAAGAACATGTGGATGATCTTTAAAATTCCGCATCTCTCTGGTTTGAAAAGTGTTTTTCCCACTTTGTATATGGCTGTGCAGATAGTTTTTACTCTTCCAGTAATTAGTGTGTCAACTGAGTGTACCTTTCTAAACTGAAACTTACTAAGACTTGTCTAAGAAGCACAATGGCAGAAGAACGGCTTGAAGCACGGATGATAATAGAGTGCGAGCGTGATGTTCATGTGGACTGTAATAAAGTCATTAAAACTTTTACATCACGTTCTATAACTCTGTCGAAAAATTTAACGTCTCGTACTAGAAAATGCTTATCGAAATTTTGCTTTTTCTGTTTAAACCTGTTGGAATATAGTAACTTCTCGTAATTGAAAATGCCAAGAGCATTTTCACCGTCTTCTTCTGCACAATTGTATTTGTTTCTAATACATTATGAAGCATCATTTTTATTTTGTAACAAAAATAATTTAAGAGATTGTGAATTTTTGTACTTTTTGAATTTCCTTACAGATATTTGATGAAGAAGTGTATTATTACTTCTATGTCTTCTTTCTTTGATAGTGTATCACCCGTATGAATTTTGTACATCAATACTATGGGAAGATACCATTATTTAAATTGAATTTTGATTAATATTGACTTCTGTTACTGAAAAATTTTTGGGCTGTAACTTAATAAAGTCAAGAAATTCATTTTGGTGATTGAGTGAATAATTTAGTGTTGAAATTGCACTTAAACTCATTGTTCTAAAATAAATGGCGTGTGGTTGAAATTTTTTAATCTTAGCACAGGGCTAATATTTTCCATAATATAGGCTATTGATTCCATTTAAAAAACTTATAAATAATTCTGTAAACAATGGACGACCTTAAGTACACGCCCCCTGACGTCATCGCAGGGGAAAAGTACTGTGGGAAACAAAGCTTGTTTACAAACATGCTGATTTGTTAGTTGGTAATTGCAGGAAGCAAAAATGTTGCGTATTCATAGATTTGCACGTAAGGGTAAAAAATATTTTATTAGTTTCAATTTCATGGTTAAGATACGCAAATACATAAGATTAATGTTTACCTGAAAAAAAGGCAAATTCCAAACAAGTTATCAATTTTCTTGACGTACGTCTCATCCGGGACATGTGAAGCTAGACAGCTAAATTAAGGTTATGTTCGGCTGCGGTATCCATGGAGATAGGAATTGTTTCCCACACCTGACTGAATCTCCGCCTCTTTTCAAGTTGTCCATTGTACAAATGTCTAAGAGCATACATTTATTGTTGACAAACCTTGACGCCTCTATATGCAGTGGTGTGCTAAACTGGCATGCAGCGATCTATTTGATTAGCAGACAAAGAATTAAATTATTAAATTAATTCTGATTAGAGTTAACATGGTTAAGGCTGTGGGTTTGGTAAAGGTATCGTAAAAAATGTTCACTCAAACTATATCATTAAAAATATTACAGCTTCCAGCACAAACTGTTTAGTCAATGTTTTGGTTATTAAACACCTTAAATAGCACCATTTTGTACCTAAAAATCCAAATTTTTCTGAGGGGAACCCCAGGACCCCCTGCTTTTGCTTGGGATGGGGTATAACTATGTATTTATTGTTGGGGTGGGTGGGTAGTCTAACAAAATTTTTGATGCATCACTCTAGAAGTATTTGGCCGTCACTGTCTTCTCGATAGAGCTGTAGAATGAAACTCCTTTATAATTTATATCTCACTGGTCGTACTTGCTTTTTGGATCCTCTGCCTTGAAAGTTCACAAGCAAAGTTTTCTATATAATAAAGTTATCTAATAAAATAAAAAAAATGTGCCTTACTTTTTTAGGTACTTACGTAAGCATCATTCAGACGTGAATACCACCTCAATATCTCTACATGTTAAATAAGTATCATCTGCTGATAGAAAATAAATGTTATGCTTTTTTAACCCCTTTAGGTTTCGAATTTCGAAAAATCTTAGTTTCACACCGTAAATATTTGTTCAAGTATCTAAGTAAAGTGAAAATCATGACGATACCTCATTCAGTCAAAGCAAAATCGACCATTCATTAAATATCACATATCACTCCTGTATAGTACTGAGAGTTCGAATTTTGGAAAATCTTAAAACCTTTTTACTGCCATTTACGTAATCATCATCCTGAAGTATAAATAAACTAAATATCTTGATGGGTTTAATATGTATAGAAGATTTATATAAAACACATTCCAGGTCTTTTCTGCTGAGACTGAATTTCAAAATACCCTTGTATCACATTTTAGACTACTTATCTGGGATCTCTTGGACGTGAAAATCACAACAATAGCCCGTTAGGTTCAAGATATATCAATGATTATTTAAAAACACATTTCATCACTTTTCACCCCTTTTCACCTCCTTAGGTGGAGGGAATTCCGAAAATCCCTGAAATCACTTTTCAGGTATTTGAGTAAGCATCAATCTTAAACAAAAATCATGTTGCTATATAAAAATCAATGGAATCGATATATATTGATTGTGAATCGAAAACATATTTTACCCTTTTTTGAACCTCTTTGGGGCCGAATTCGGAAAATATATTTTAATGGTATTTGTAACATTTACAAAAGCATCAATATAAAGCAAAGAGCACTTCGATATCTCGATTGTTTCGATAGATATGGAGGAATAATTGAAAACACATTTTACGAATTTTCACCTCCTTAATTAAGGAATTACGAAACATCTTGGAGTCCTGTCATATATATTTGTGTATGTAACCAATTTAAGTAAAAATCACGATGATAATAAATTGTATTACAGTGATATAGACGATAATAAAAAAAACACATTTTGCCTCTTTTTACTGTTTGGGGGTCGAATTTCAAAAAATCCTAAAACTTATTTTTTTGGTATTTACGTTTTGTAAGCAACATTTTGAAGTAAAAACCAACTCTGTCCCAAAGGATTCGATAGATATCGATAGTTAATCGGGAACACATTTAAGGTCATTTCTCCCCTTAAATGTTGAATTTCGAAAAATCCTTAAATTGGCTAATATGCATTTTTATGTGTGTCCTACTAAAGTAAAAATTATGTTGATAGGTCGTCGGGTTCGAGCTCTATTGACGTTTCACCCCTTTTCACCCCTTTAGAGGTTGAATTTCAAAAAATTCCTTCTTAGTGCTCGCCTACAACTGAAGGGAAATCCACACAAAAAAATTCATGATTCTAGGTCCAGTGGTTTGGGCTGTAGTTTATGTGTCAGTCAGTCAGTCAGTGTTCTCTTTTATATATAGAGATATTACTATTGATTATAAAAACTATTCAACACGTGTGTATTTAATGAATATATATTTTAGATAACATTTTTGGAGCAGTGTTGTAAAGATGAGGTTTTAGGACTAAATTTTCAAGATTATTTACTGATTCAGCAAAATCAGTGAATGTCATGTGATGTTTCATTTACATGCTTGATTCCACTTAAACAGTTTCATTCTTGGTACGTAAAAGTTTTTATGTATTATTAATTTAAACAGACAGAATTTTTTTTTAAGACTTATTTTTACTGAATTGTTATCCTTGTGTTTTTTATTATGTGTGTAACTAGAGTTGTTTTAGGACATCTGAGCTGTGTACTTGTGTGTTGAATATTTTAAATATAAATTTTTAAAGTTTAAGATATAGTAGATATAATGTTATTTATAAATGTGCTTGCCCTCAATAACTGTACACAATATGTTGTAAACCAGCCTCAGGCTGAATACTTAAAATAAAAATAAATAGATGTAAACATAATAAAAGCACGTGGGAGTATTTATGTGTACATGCAGCTAAAAGATATAAATTGACTGAAAAATAGAAATTAATCAGGGCATTTTTGTATGCTCACTAGTCACTGTATCTCAAACTACCTATATCAAGAGTAAACCAGCGAATGCTGAGAAGTATGTTACAGTATTGTGTGCCATGTGAGCCCAATGTAAAATATGATTGACTTGAAACAAGCTTATTGTATACATTGGCTTAGCTTTAATCCTAAATTTGGGTTTTGTTTTTTTACACAAATAAAAATCTTAAATATGAAATATTTTCTATTACCACTTGGTTTGATCAGGTGTTTTTAACTCAAGTAAAACACACGTGCACACTTGAATACGTTACTACAAGAGTAGTTTAGAGATCAAGAAGTTTGCAATTTAGTCAATCTGAAGCATCTGAAACAGTGACAATTTTGACCATGCTGTGTTCAGTAATCAAGTTCAAGCATCATCATATGTCACTGTTTTATGCTTTAAATTAGAGGCACTTTTTTTTTAGTAATGTCCATCTTCTGTTCTGGTACATTGTTACCATTTACAAAATGTGTGGCACGTCTCACTCCAGTGTATAAATTATTATGCAGTTACATTATATCAACTAAGTATTGTTCAAATTTATGAGCATGGAGTTCAACTCCATGATTTTGACTTGGCTGTCACTGTGTGAAATTCTTGATTGTGATGAATAACAAAGGTGCAAAGGTAATTAAATGTAATAAAGATGTCTCATGTTGATTTTATAACTTTTGAACCTATGCAAAAGGGATTTATCACACTTTTAAATTCATATACAATATGTGTAATTTTAAAGTGAAATAAGTGTTTAAGGGTTTGCTACATGTTTGGAAAACAGGGAAAACCTGAGAATGGCAGGGAATTTAAAAAGAGAAAACCTGGAAAAGTTAAGATAACTGCTTTTGATTCAAATGAGCAACTCAAATTGTAGGTTTAATGATTGACATTTCTGAAAAATTCCTACGTGTTCAATAATTTTGAGAACAGTGATAATGGGAATTATCATTTTTTAAAATCACTAATAAAAAGTCAATTAGATTTTCTTGATCTCAGAAATTTATATGTAGGACATAGCTGTTGTGGTTTATATCTGTGAGGTTGCAATTCAAAAAATTTCTCAGTAGATTATGGAGTACAGGCTACCATGACTGCTTGTCATCATGAGGAACTTATCAGTTTTAATTAGGTACTGTTAACCTATGTTTGAGCATTTTTTAGCTGTAAGTATGAAACTGTATATGGTCAAAACAGTTATATGTTAAAATACTTCCAGTTAACTAAAAATTGTTGCAGATTTCCAGTTTATGATGGCTAAATGTCACAAACACTGGCAAACTGGTCACACTTGCAAACAGTAAAGCAACCACAGAGTGTTTAGAGTTGGTTTTCAGAAAACAAATTTAATTTATTCTTAATATCTGTGCTTTTTTCTTTCTTTTTGTCTGGAAAACCTGGAAAAGTCAGGAAAATTGGATTTTGATGTTCTATTCCTGTTAATGGTTTTACTAAAAACCAAGCATACATGATATTCATTTTCTATATTCATAGAGAGATTAAATTTCTTTCAGTCGAATAAGATAAGCTAGGTACAACAAGCAGCAATCTTATCAGAAATCCTTGGTTTGAAAATGTTGCAGAACTCCTGGTGCAGAGATCAAAAGTATTTTTATAAAGCCGTTAGCATATTTGGGTTGCTTTTTTAGAAATTATGTAGTTACGTTTCTTTTCTTCTGGCCACTATGCTTGCATGGCTAAGTTAATTTTTTGATTGGAAAATCATTATCATTTGCTATTGTAAACAACAGTGTAGTATAATGATTTAGAAAAAGAGTGGAATAATGAGCACCGTAAAACAGAAGATACATACGACACACTGTTTTCAATTGTTTCCGTAAATTGCTTCAGGCAAACGCTGGGTGGTTCCGTATCGTAGACATGGCAGATTCCTGTCCCAGTTCCTATCTTTGTGTAAATTTTTGTATAACTGTCGCTAGTGGCTTCGCTGTAATGAGATGTAAAGCTCAATACTAAAAAAGAATAGCCTGTAATAGCCTTTCTTGCTTGTAAAGATCTATGCAACTTTAATGAGAGGCGTAACTTCATGTAATTTTCATAAACATTATATATTTAAGAAGTAATAGACCTTTAATTGATCATAATAAAACACTGATTTAATTAAAGAAGTCATATTGTATTGAAACAAACTGTAAAATTAAAGGGACTTAAATAAAAAATTATATTTATGTAGAAAATTGGAGGCAGCACCCAGAAACTTGCAGGGCACATGCTTTCCCCACCCATTCCTAAAAAATTATCTTTGTGTGTGTGTGTATCTATGTATATGCATATATCTATGTATTTTTTGACATGTAGGCCTATACATGCAGATTATTATTTTTTTAACTAGGAACATTTTTTTGCCACTACCAAATGACAAAAACTCTATCACCAGAAAACAGCCATTATTTAAATGGGACATGTTGTGTATGCACATGCTACAGTTTACCATTTTTACCTGTGTACAACACTCCCATTTTTGTTTACCAAATATCGGAAACTTATAGTACACCCTATAGTATGAATTATAAAATAATTGAGTAAACCAAATGAAAACCTACGGCCACTAGTCACATTATGTTCAGCATCAGTATGTTTGTTACTGCGGAAGTCATCAGGCATTTTGGCTGGAGTTGGCCCAATCAGTGTCGTCGTAAGACATTCAACTTTGCTGCAAATATTCTTGTGTGCCTCACTTACACCTGCAATATTATTTATTTTATGAAAATGTTTTAAAAGATGCAAGTTAGTAAAAATAATTTGGGTGACTTCGTTCTTGTGGCATGTGGTAATACATACACAAAAAATTTTATATTTTGCTAGGGAAGGGCGTTAACAACGACTATTCTGTATAATTTGTGGTGCTCAGAATGGTTGTTATACACTGGCAGGTGTAATACTAGTGTAGATATGGTATTTTCATTATTGACCATCACATTAAAATTAAAAGAAAATTTTAAAATTGGTTCAATACATCCAAATGTCAGCAAACTGCGGCATCACATGTTGCAACATTTACTGTGTTCCTGCACACTTTAAAAGGAAACATACTGAAACCCTTATGAAAATTCAACTTATATATTCCAAACAATAAATGCACTTACCATAACTATTTACAACAGGAAAAGTTAATCTTGAAATCAAATTTAATTTACTTAGTGAAATATCGAAAAAAAAAATTTTTTCTCCCTTTAATTTATGTATGCCTACACATGCAGAAAGTCACTTTTCTACGTCACACTTTGGATGTTTTCTTTTGGACACTATTCACTTTCATTGTTATTTTCCTCGTCTCTGTCTTTATTGGATATGCCAGTAACTATAAAGCTCTTGGTTACTATCACTACAGCAATGTTGCACCACACCTCTGTGATGAATCTGTACATTTCCGCAGCTGACAAAAGATAACATTTATTGTGTTCAAGATTTGTTTTACATTCTGGGGAAACATGGCCATTAAAATAGTATTAACACCAACAGTGACTTGTTCCTCAGGAGAGCTTTGGGTTTATTGCATCAGACTGTGTTGATTCAATCCAGCACAAGTTCTTCAGCTATCTAGCAGTTTTTTTTTAAGGTGAACGAGAGCACTAAGAGCAGGGTGTCCAGTGACGTGGAAAACAGGTAATTGTGAGGGAATTTTGTGCATCAGGGAAAAAATCGGGGAAAAGTCAGGGAATCGTCTGGAATTTTTTTGGCCATGTTTATTCCAGGTGCAATGCAGCATTGCGTAACAATTCACAGGTTCACATTTGATACTCTTGGTTGATTAAATAATAATCAATTATGACTATAGGTCCACGTCCATCTATGGTCAACATGGTACGCATCCGAGTAATGGCAGCTTGTAGTTCTTTGTATTCCATGCTGGATAGGTCTAATGATGTGCGAGTAATTATGTGTATATGTTCTATATAGTAAATAAAACAGCCACAAAGGCTTGCGAACTTGTAGTTATTTTATTGCACGCATGTTTTTGAAAAGTTTTTTTTCCCTGAAAACACCCATTTTGCTTGTTTTTACTAACAAATAGAAAATAGTACATTTAGTGAACTTGGTTATTAAATGTTTTTATTGAAAACTGCTCATATGACTGGAGACTTATTAGGTCTATATTATCCATTTTTTGTTGTCAATGGAACAAACAGAATATTATTACATTATGTGGAGTATAAGTTTCTTATGAAGTAAAATTTACCTAGTCTTGTTAATCAGAAGTGTATATTTTATTTTGTACTTTCCCTGCAAGGACCAACACTAAGAATATTATAAATTTGACCTAAATCTAGTTTCATCTGATATTGGAACAGTACAAATTTACTTTCTGACTGAAGTTATTATGACCTGGTTTTTATTGGTTGCTGTTCAGATTTTGTTGTGTCTGACTTGTCAGTGCATTGTGAATGCAGCTAATGTTCCCTGAACATTTCTGCTGAGCTTTCCCCTCCTTTCCTCTATACTTATTATGATCATGGAATACAATTGTTTATTACAATAGTGCCAGCTGTCCGTTTATTAAAATGTTTGAAATAGATAACTCTAGATGCAATTTGCTAATCTGTAATTTAGTATTTTCCACACTTTATAAATGGTAGACCTAAACAAAACACATAATTTAAAATATTCACTTAATTTTGAAGATAAATTGAAATTTTAGCCACAAATGCTTGTTGGAACAAGGCCTGTATTTTTTTACAAAATAATTGCAGTTTTAGAAGGCTTTGCAAAAGCCTTCTACCTAATGCAGCTATCTTGTGGAATGAACATACTGGTAATTACTTTTGAATAAAATATAACGTTTATTATTAATAATTTTCAGTTGCAATGCAATATACTGAATAGAATTTACAAAATAAATAAGAGTAAACATTTTATTGACAGAAGACAGATTCGAACATGCATTCCAAGACATTACTCACAAGCCTAATCCTAGTACTCTTCGGTGGCCATGTTAGTGGATACAATTCTTAAACGAAGAAGTGTGGTGGCAGCAGTGACAATATTACTACCACCTGCAAATTGGCAGCAGTGAAAATACTGTTGCTATCACGGGGTGGTAGTTGACACATCCAAATATTATTAATACTTTAGGCGGACATTCAATTTTGAAAAAATGAAATGTCAGGGAAAATCCGAACTTTGTCAGGGAAAACAGGGAAATGTCAGGGAAATTTAAATCCACTTTCACTGGACATCCTGTAAAGAGGTGCTAGTGTTGCTTATGGTTATGAATGTAGCCCACGAAGAAGTTGTCTTGTACCCGGTGAAATCTTGTGGATGTGTGTGCTTTCCATTGCAACAAACAGTTTTCCAATAGCACCTTTGTACCGCAGGTTATGTGGCCTCTTTAAGTGGTGTATATAATTTATGGACATTCATATATATAGATACATGCACGTGTTTAACATTAATTATAAAAGTTTTATTAAAGTTGGTTTTGTAAATATTGTAATTGTTTTTTTTTTTATTTATTTATTTTAGATGTTTCAATAAAATTAATTTTATTACTCTGAGTGATAAGTGGACAACATAAACTGTAGTTGATTATATTTGACATAACAACTTATGTAATTTTGTTAATAAGTTGCAGCATGGTGAATTCTGTCATTACACGATGGTTTCTTTCAAACTCCAGTGCAATCAAGTATCATAAATCTTTTATTTTGACAACGTGACCTGTGCTGAACGTTGGTGCTGGAAAAGTTTATAAATTTGGAATAACAGTTAAGACATACTGAATTCTAAAATTTTGGGGATATTTCTTATGGCAGATGGTATATTTGCTCTTTTCAGACTACTCTTAAACCATAAGTGACAAAAATTAATTATAGTAAAGAGAGAGATTCCTAAACAGAGTGTTATATGTTGATGTTGCAGGTTGACTTAAACTCCTGTAAAATTCTGACTTTGTTATGACTTATGCTGACTTGTTTAGAAAATAAACACAGATAATTTTAGGTTTCTGTGAAATAAGTGAAGTGAAGAAGTTTTGGTCAGCACTTAACATCTAGGTCTTTAGCGCTGGTGAGGAGTGACATGATGCAAGTATGGAGCAGCGCTGGAATAATAGGTGGGGGAAATGGGAGAGCCTCCTCAAAACCCACTGACCAGCTGCATCGTTCTGCACGATTCCCACATGCGAAAATCAGAGTACCGACCCCACCGGGAATCAAGCCCGGATCGCCTTGGTGGGGGGCAAGTGATGGGACCACTCGGCCACAGCGACCCCCTGTGAGAAATGTCTGAGTGATAATTGCCAATTAAACTTTAAGTACATATTAATGTTATATTGACATTATTAAGTGTACTGTTTTTATTAATGACAGAGCTCGTGCCAGTAATCTGCCATTGTTTCTCCGTCGCTTCTTTGCATGTTCCAAGTATGCATATACTCTGGACATTGCAGTGGAAATTCTGCGCAAGGAAAAGGTAACCCACAGAAAGGCTATTGAGATTCTGGAGATGCTGCTGGAGCAAGATATGTTCCTTACTCATTACCGTGGCTTCTGGTATGATAAGTTGGCACTTATACATCACTACCATGAGAAGAATCTCAAAAAGGTAATTCACCACCTTTTATTTTCTTTTACTGGTTGTTTCTAAAATGATAATACTGTATGAAAATTAAAATTGTTCTGTATAGTTTTAGTGGTGGAGTTGCAAAATAAAAACCTTATTTATCACTATTTTGTAATATATAGAAAAAGCAACCCATTAAAATGTGGTGATATAGCATACTGTATTTGACAGAAATACAGAGCTGGAGAAGAAGTCAAACAACCTAAACATCCCTGGCAACAAAACTCTCCTCACTTAACCACCCAAATAAAATAATGATGCTGAAGGTGGCACACAACTTAGAACATTAAAGTCAGAGAAACATTAAATAGGAAGCAGTCTCTGATTAATATATATAATCTTGTGTGCCCTACACTTGGGTAAATGAAAATATATAATATATTGAATATTTAAGATCAAAGGAAAATATTTTTAAAATTAGACTTTATAATTGTTCATAAATCATCCTTTCTTGATCCAGATAAAATTGATGTACATGTATTAAATTAAAAAAGTTGTGCAAACATTGTGCACTGAAGTTATGAATGCCCGTGTCTTGCAGAAAAAAAAATACAAAAAATATTTTATAGGTGGTTTGTGGTAAAGTTAGCACTCAAAATAGTCCTGCTGAATTTATATTTTCACCCAATTCATATCTTTCCGAGCCCTAACGGCTAACGACGTGATATGCATAACCTCTCTGGGCACGTCACTTAATTTTTGCAGCATGTCTAAGACAAATTACACAGTCGTTTGGAACCTATATAGTTAGATAAAAACAAAGTTCATTAACTATATTAAACACAAATATGTTGAATTAATTTGATTTCATTCACTTAGTTGTCCTGACGTCAACCGTAGTGGTGGTGAGTGAAATGAGAGTCGGAGATGTAAACACACAGTTCCCTCACTGTATTCTGGAGAATGAGATGAATGCACACATTCTCAGCTACGACAAAACACCAATGCACTAGCTCAGTTGCCGGGTCGAGCCACAGACACAAAACAAGCCAGAGATGAAAAATGCCAAAAGGGAAGTGAGGCCCAGCACTTGAACCCTCACTAAAAAAAATAAGAATGCAAAATTAATAAAACATTAAGACGTAACAAATAAAGAAACTCTCTGAAGACAGGTACTCACCAGAGGGCTACGAAAGAAGAAGTAAAACGTAACAGTATATTTTAAAACAAAAAATCTACATGTAAAGTTGTATAATGATCAATTTAAAAAAAAAATAATAATCATGGAAACTACGTGATATTACTAGACTAAGAAATGTAAAATAAAATCAACACTTAGTGTATTTACGTCCGTACATGTGCGGGAAAGGCACGAACACCTCATCATGCCAAGGTCACTGCTGGTAAACGAGTGTATTGAAAATGGCAGAGGAGAAGAGGTAACATGACGCAAGCAGTAACTCTACAACGCCCCACTAATTGGCAGAGGCAGCCAGAATAGCAGACAAACATTGATGACATGGGACTTGTATGCAGACAGAGCTACATAGAAAGGACAAAATCACGTGATACTCATGCAGTGTTGTAATGGTATTACAGATATTTTTTGGGTTATACATTGAATTGTGTTATTCTTATATTTATGTGATTTTTATGTTTTCAATGTTATTTGGAACTTTAATTGGTTTTAATTTGTAATACTGCCCCATATAATATCTAATTAAGGGCGCGGCTACCACAATTTTCACCATTAATATTTAATTTTTTATTTGTACCAGATATTTTTTTTTCTTATTTTAGACACAAAATGTGACTAAATTTGGCTCTTATGAAATTTTTTTATCTCTCATAGTTTTCGCGTAATGGCTTGTTAAAGTCATATTTTGCATGTTTCCGTTTTAACAACTACACTAAAATCAACTGAATACCAAACTCAAAAAAATCACAGTAGATAAAGACATTGCAGGCTACAATGACATGCTCATAAAATTAAAGAATAAAAATTATTTGTATTTTTAAAAAAAATTACTGAATTTTTTAAATTTTTATTTTCAGTTTCAGCATTTTTTTTTAAGTCAAATAATTTTTATTCTGGTTGAAATGCCCAATAACTGAGCAATTGAAACCTAAATCAGTTAACTAAATTTTAAAGTACTATGTAATTTCAATTTTAGAGAATTTTTAAAATATGAGTGTGTTGTATTTTACTGCAGTTCTCCTCCACCTGGTAAGATGTGAGCATGCATATCAGTAGTTAAACATCACCTCGACATGTTCCACATTTCCAAATGCAGTTGACATAAACTTCACATAAAATTTTAGATACCACCACAGCTTCTTTAATTGCATAATGATAAGAGTGTGATGCTTACATAGTAATTTAAACAGACCTATATTATCTTATGGTACAATTGTAATGTTTTTCTCTTTTTTAAACCAAGTAATTTTTATCCTTGTACAAATTTATAACAGCTGTGTGTAACTACATGCCATTAATATTCACAGTGATATAAGATAAGATATGTGATTAATACAGGTGTGCGAAGCTTATGCTGTAAAAAAAACAGTATTTGTCTTTTATTTTTAAATTAAATCGAAGCAGATTTTTTGTTGCACAGTTTTGCCTGTTTATGTTTGTGAGTATGAAAATCAGAGAATGTCTACTTGCATAAACACATTAATTCTGGTATTATGTAAGGGTTAATGATCACAAAATGTTTTAAACGTGAGCAATGGTTATAGGAGCAGCTGGTGTTCTCTATAGTTTTCCACTATCCCCTCCACCTTTTTTTCTGAAATCATATGAGGTCTTAATTTAAATTTATTATATGAGTGAAAAAGTTTAAATGTGTCAGATACATATTAACATGTACAGATCTGTATGTATGTTTATATAATATCAAAATATGCATGGGCTTTGCATAGGCAGCAGATGTGATAATCCAAGCCATGTCAGACTGCCATGTTACGGATGTTCAAAAATATAACTTGGTGATTCGTGGCCACCGCATTCACAGTGCCAAAAATGGTAACCTCAGCAAAAAGCAGAAGAGAGATCTGTACTTCAGCCTTGATGATTACAAGGATGACCCACCGAGCATCACAATCAGTGCAAAAGTCTTGCCAAAGTAAGCTGCCTAATGTATTTTGATTTTAATTGTGTATGTAGGCTTAGTCTAGAATGAGAAAATGTTTCTAATATTGTTGTAGTAGTTATTACTGTGTTGAAAGAACGTACTGTATGTAGTCAACACATTTTTATTGCAGTTACTACGTGCTAGGTTCTTGTATGTTTACCTTAGACTAATGTGGAAATTTCTGTTTACCATTTCATTGTCTTGAATGATAGGCTAACTAACATGGTTCTGACTTGTACATCACCTATGGAAAGAATGGGAAGAGATTGTTGTAAGCGATTCAGGATAAGGTGAGCACTCAAAAAAATCCCTTCTTAATTTCTATTTTCAGCCAGTTCGTATTTTTCCACTACATGTAAACATAAACATAGCCACGTGCACTTTATTTACTAGGCTTGTACAGTGTTTACATCTACATTACACTGCTTCAAAAATGGTTTCAGCAATATCTACTCATTAAATACATGGGTGTTGAATAACTGCTGTTATCAGTTAGTACTAATATTAGTTACTATAAATATCTGCGAGTTAACATCTATATATAATACGGATTTCTGTGCAACAACTCTAATTTATACTGTATGCAGTATTGTTACAAATCATGTAAATATGTGCATATTTAAATTGAATTTGGAACATAAAACCATCATTAACAAACACACAATATTAATAACACACATTATTATTATATAATTTATGCTAATGTGTAGTTCTTCTACCATGCGCAATGCTTCTTCACATACCATTATAATGAAGTCTTTTCTTAATGTAATTCCTAGTACAAATGTTGGCAATCATATAATGTAACAATAATGTAACAATTCACGGAATACCAGTAACTTCACATGATTGGGCAATTATGCTGTTAGTAGGTACCTAAATAAGATGATAAATAAAAGTTTTTAAGTATATGAAATACAGAATAGTTGATTTCATTTGAGTTAGTTTCATTAATGTTGTATTTAAATAGATAAATACATAGAACTACATATATATTGTAATTTGCTACCAACAGTATAAAAAGTATTGTAACTGTTGATAATTTTTTATTATGTGCAGTAATGGCTAATGAATTTTTTTCAACAGTTACATTTTTTTAGTTCTCTCTTTATCTGGAACAGCCAACAGTGACAAATGAATAAACACTTTGTAGTTTTTTTCTCTGTGGTTTCCTATGTTTTGTTATTGAGTGGACATAAATTTGAAAGTACTGTATTTATAACATTTTTACAATAAAAATTATATAAACAGATCCCATATATAAAATATATCTCTATACGTATATAAATTGAGTAACTCCCCATCACTGCACTCGCTTGTTTATATTTGTGCACTAGTTTTGCAGTACATAAACATAAATGGCAGCAATTAGGACACAGTAGGGTGCCAGGCAGTGTAGGCTATGTCACCCTGGCCAAAGCCAGTAGCCTGCAGCCAGTTAGTTGTCCCTCTCCTCTGCTCTATACATGTGTTCTGAGAAAGAGGGGAAGTGTTTCGTCATTGACTGGCCACTCTTTGTGCTCATTTTCTCGACTCTCTCAAGATGGTTTTTAAGCAGGCATATGATCTTGTTATTTCTAAGTTACAGTTTTCATTTGGTTTACAAATTTTCTTTACTTTGACTTTGACTGTTGCTAATTGACTTAATCGCTCACATTTGACATGATCACATGATTTCTGAGAGAGTACTTGGACTTTGACTGTTGTTGGAATATAGTTGTTTAGCACGAGGAGTTAGTTTATGTTGTGGCTTAGCATACTCTTTAACTTTGCATGAGGGTTCTGCAACACTAGTGTTGAGCATTAGATCAGTCGCACCAGACATATTGTTGACTGGGAATGGTGAAGGATGTCAAGAGTAACAGCACAGGGCAGTCACTGTTACTGTAAGTGACCGGTCTTGTTTCATTCAGGTGTAAATTCGAGTTTAGGGCAACGTGCCCCACGTTGCAATGGTGGCAACTGACGTAAGGGGGGAGGGGTGAAGGATGAGAAGTTTAATTCTACCACAAAATCTGCATAATGATACAGTACCAAACGTAATACCAAATCATGGTCCCAAATACTAACATTATATTAAAATTTTGTTTAAAAAGTCGACTTCATAGGAGGATGCTGTATTTCTATATTTTGTGGCAACTATGCATAGAACTGTATAACATTAGATACACTTTCGTGGTCTATTCTAAGTGAATTGTCGGATGTGCTGTTTTCAGTCAGGGCCCTGGACGTAAAAAGGTGTATGTCGAGTTTGATGCAGAGAACCAGCAGACTACTTACTCATCAGTGGAAGAATATGCCATCTCTTATTACAAGAAACAGGGTTACACTTGTGGTAAGAAAGTAGTGCAGAAAAGATTTTGCTTGTCATTAACTGAAGGGATGGTTTTAATCAGATTTCTCTCAAGTTAAGTACTTGTTTGCAGGTAATCAGTGCATAGAGGTGGTTACATAATTTTATCTTAAAGGCTCCTTTCATAAGGGTGATTTAGGTTCATCCAATAACATGTAATAGATTGAGTAAAGGGAATTTTTGGACAATCTTCAAAGGCCTGAGGGAGAATGGCAATAAATTGATAAATTGGTCAATTATTTTGGAATATCTCTGAATGCTTGTGGTGAGCTGTACAAATTAATGTCACGTTCACTGCAGAGGAATGCTACAAATATGAGAGAGTGCATATCTAGGATAGAAAAATTAGCAGGCAAGCTGGAATGTTTAATCAAGGAAGTGTGTGCAACTGGGTGCAGTATGAGTAACAGACACTTTGTGTGTGTGATGGCATGAATTCTTCAGGCGTTTAAAGCAGTGAAGTCATACAGTGATATGTGTGATTATGATTCTGTTGCTTGCAGGATAAAGTGTTGTTATTCCTGAAATGTACTTTATGAATGATTAAAACCCTCTCATCACCTGAAGATGGCTGAGCAAAAGATGGACCGGGAGTGTCATGCTAGTGCCCTTGTACATGACAGGACACCTACTAAACTAGCTATGTTCATGTGGCGGACACATGAAACACACAACAAAGAGACTTTTAACCCTTTTAGTGCCAGCCAATATGACTATGGTTGTGCTAAACTTGCCAGGTCATTTTCAGCTTATTTACAGGAGTCTAGTTAAAATTCAGTAACTATCTAACCTTTATATTTAAAAATATGAAATAATTACAGCTTACACATATACTTTCAGTTTTGCTATTCATGGTGACAGAACCTAAAATGTCCTCTTGGTTGTTTTAAAAAAAAAAATGTTACTTTTAAATTTTTATTTATTTTATTTTTTATATAAAAATATAAGATTGATATTGAATATTCATACAAGCTATTTTCTTTGGTTATATATATTTTTTAAACAGTTTATAGTTTTCTGAACATGACTATATAATAATATATGTAATTTTCAGTGACATTTTATTTTATTTATCATTTTGAAAATTTATTGTTCTTGAAATTGATTTTTTTATGAACAGACACCTATAACAGTTCTGTAATTTCCATGCATATTCATTATTTGAAAAATCCTATGATAATATACCTATAGAACAAATTAAAATTGTGTCTAAATAACATTTCTATGCTAATATATACAATAAACGTTTATATATATATATATATATATATATATATATATATATATATATATATATATATATGTATATATGTATGTATAGTCACACACACACACACATTTAGGTGACACTTTTTCACGTTTGACAGTAGGTAATGAAAAAATGTTTTTCATATACAGCATATGTACCAATTACTCATGACATTTAGAATTCTAGCATTTTCTCAATAGAACATATATTTTTTTAGTAAATGGAAATGCCAAATTATTGCAAAATAATGGTCACAGGCACAAAGAACAACACATTTACTTACAAAACAAAATTCAAAATGTTCGCCATTAGCTAACTCACATTAGCTGCATATTCCTAGCAACTGTGTTTACTAAAGCAAACACCATGTAAGCCTTTCTGACATTTACCACAAATTGTTCTCGAACGCTTTCTTTTCCCTCCTTGACTTTTGCTCAGCACACTACAAACACAACACTCTTTTTCTTTATTCAATGGTAGTTTCACAATCCCTGGGGAAACTTCTGCACCTTCTTTAATGTCGCTGTCTTGTTGATTTTCCTGACCTTTCCATTCCTTTCCAATACTATCCACTATAGCAGAAGTGAACTCGTATCTTGTCAGAATTGTACTATCTGTATTCATTTTGTACAGAATATAACTATTTAGTACCATGCGGCCAAAAACATTTAAACATACTTTTTTCCAGTATTTCAATGTCCTCCTTTCATCCAAATAAGTGTACAGCATCATATCATTTGTGTCTATTCCACCCATGTATTTATTGTACTTGTGTACTACTTCTGGCTTCTCACGCATTCTGTCTTGCCCGTGACGTCTTTTAGCACATTGAACATCTCCTATATTTCCGTTTGTTGATAGTAAAATCAAGGGTTTTGTTTGAGATTTCTTTTCTCGATATGCTAACAACAGCATTTCATTGCTTTTGAAATATTTTTTTTCCCCAATTTGAAATTTTTTTTGTCTGTGGATTTCAAGAGGCAAATGCTTTCTGTTTTTCCTGACTGTGCCGGTAAGAAAAGTACCTTCAGAATACAGTTTCCGGGTAAAAAAATTATCTACAAAAATGTAATATCCTTTGCGCAACAAATTTGCACTCTGCAAAAGCTTCATAATTACAGTATATCCAAGGCCAAATGCTTTTATGCCTGCATTATCTATCTGGTTTTTTGCACCACGGTAAACATAAAACCCAATGCAGTAGTTGTAAGTACTATCACGAAGCATCCAAAATTTGATTCCCCATCTGTGGTGATGTTTATTAGGAAGGTACTGGAGTAAAGATGTGTGGCTCTTTGTGCCAACTAAACTTTCATCGATACTCAGTGTTTGGTTTGGGGTGAAGTGGTGCTTGAAAACATTATTTGCATGGTCAACAATGGGCTTGAATTTACCTTCTGGGTCATAGTTTGGTTCGCCAGGAAGAGCAAGCTTTCTGTTGTTGGTCATGTGGAAAAATTTTAGAAGTAGCTGAAATCTATTGCGAGGAAACTTTTTTCGAAACCATGGTATGCTGCGAGAAGGAAGTGTAGACCAATATGAGAAAAGTGAAGGCATTTTTATGAGACCCATGTTTATTATGCATGCAATAAATGCTTTCATTTCAGCAACTGTTGTGTTTTTCCACGAAAGAGCTCGTGAACTTGTCGGTAAATTATTCCGGTTATTTGACAAGTACTGCTGAGGATATCTGTTGGTTTCTTTTACCAGAAGCTGAAGTAAAGGTAAAGTAAACATTAGGTAAAAGTAAGCAATTGGCTTAGAGTTACGAGGTGGTAAATGTTTCGGTCCTGCATTTTCTAAAAACTGTGGCATATTGTTCTGTGGGGGTGTAAAGTCTTCACAAGATGACCATACTGTATTGTTTGTGCCAGTCTATTCGGTTTCATCTGAGGAACTACTTGAACTTTCACTAGAATTTACAGAATTGTTTGCATGCAAAGATATATTACCAGTAGCTACTGGAGTAGATCTCGGGGTGTTTGAAGTTGACTGGGCCACTGCAGTAGAACTCCGTGTACCTGAAGTAGCCACTGGAGTAGACCTCGAGGTGCTTGCAGTAGGTACAGAGACTGGAGTAGATCTCTATGTATTCGTTGAAGACGGTAAATACTCATCCTCGTCGGTACTTGTATTAGTGTCACTGGTATCACAAATGTCACTATCAAGCAAATGAAAATAATCTAGCATTTCCTCATCGTCTCTGCCCGCAACAAACCGTGTTTTACGAGACATGTTGATAAATAGGTTTAGTAATTACAAGTGATATAATATGAAATACAATCTTACAGTCACAACATTTTACAACAGAAAGTACGCTACATATTTTTGATAGCTTTGTGTGAATGTTTCTCGCGGGAAATAAAGTTATTTCCACAAAATGAAAAAAAAAAAAAAAAAAAGGCAGCACGAAATCACGCCTGAATATGTACTAATTATTTATATTCTTTGGAATGACAATGCTTGTTACGCAACGATAATAAAAGTTTTCTAAAAAACCTGAAGATTTACACAAAAAAAACCATTCATCCTATTTATGTAACGGACGAAAAAACAGTCTGAACAAATTAGAATGTGCTGCACGCAACGAAATCAACTGGGTCGGGCGTGGCCTTACACAGTTAGCAACCGCACAACATCTACAGAGGATAAAAAATACCAAACTGGACGGAATAACGACACAGCTGCTACCTATAGAGGGAATTAGATACTAAATGGTACGGAGAGTCCAGCTAACCAATGTAGAATGTGCTGTAGTGTCATAAATGTGACTTAAAAGCAGCAAAAAAACAGGGCCGAAATATCGGCTCTGGCAGTTCTAGCACAACACCACAAGTCCGAATTTTCGGCTCTTGGCACTAAAAGGGTTAATAAATTACACAAAACATGGCACTGAGTAAGAATAATAAGTGGTAGCGTAGAGAATAGTAGAAAATTTATTAAATGAGATTTATTTTAAGAAAAATGTTCTTGGGGTGCTTTCATACACTGTCACGTGGCATACGAAACAACACAATATTAGCTTGTAACACTTGAATAAAAAAGAACATAACTTAACTTGCAAAAATAGACGTTTACCAGTACAGTAACATGATTAAACTCTTAACAAATAAATTTAAATATGGCACTCTACTGTGGCTTGACAAAATGTGTTCACACTTATCACACACTTGAAGCACATAGATCTGATGGTGCACTGACACACATTCCTCTGCCCCTCAACAGTGCACCATTGGTGCAGCATGGTGAGGGTTTTCTCCTGGGAGTTCTGCAGTTTGCCAGGCGGGTTTGAGTGGGGAGTGTACCTGGGTGTGAGTCAGATGCCTGAAATAAAGACATACGTACACACTAAGTAAAAATTTTAATAATAGGTTTAGCTTTGAATTTTAACCTTCTGAAATTTTACATTTCTAAGATACAAGTTTATTTATTCACATCAATTGAACAAAATGCAATAAGTAAGCTTTCCTATGAGGACTTTTGTCCTTGAAACTAACGTTTAGTCAGGTAATATTTGCTTTTAAAATTGGATTTTCATTTTAAATAAATAGCCGATTGTTGGAAGTTATTTTTACAATCCTTTAAGTGAGAGTTACTTATATTTCAAACAACCTAACAATTGTTTTAGGATATATTTCTTCTACATTGCTCAATGAATGCTGACTTTCTGTTTATTAAGTACTATAATCACATTTTCTTATGTGCCATTAAATGTAAACAGTGTATAATTTCACTCAAATCATGATTTTGGCACTGATATGAAATAATTTATTTGCGTACTTGGTATAGTAATGCTTTGTTACTCTTGTTTCATTAAAGTAATTAAAGTTAGTGTTCCATTGTAAGTACTATAGGTATGTTGTGCAGTTAAACTGGATGACATGGAAAATGGCAGGCAGTTTTTTCATAAAACTGTTAACCTCATTTTGTGTACATTTCAGTCTAGAAAACACACCAAAGTTGCAAACAATGAAAGGAGATTTATAAAAGTTTATTGTAGATTAGATATTACAACACTAGCAAAACACTTGTTTATTACACTGTCAAGAAATCAATGATAATCACTGTGTGCTTGTTGATTCTCGATCTTAATTGATTAAAATATTTACGAACTTGATGTTGAACATCCCAGGAAAATTGGGTGTGATGCTCTTAAAACTAAATATATATAACTACTTTTGTAACTGTCACTTTACTTATAATTGCACACCTTAATTTTCACTATAGTTTTTATGTAGCCAACTTAACTATATATGTAAAAGTGCATCCCACCACTATAAATTTTACTTGGCAACACTTGGTGAATGAAAACATGCACTTAGGATGAAGTTTGGTCAAATCAACTTTATAAAATTTTATCCTGTTGAAGTGTAGATTAAACTTGTAGTTTATATGGCTTCTAATTGTTTGGCTTCAAACTCTGAGGTTGGCTTTATCTGTGTTTGCAGTGCATATTATTAGTATGGCTCGTACCAAGTGCTTTGGATTTACAGGCTACCACACAGAAGGTTCCATTGTGTCGTCTCTGTTTGCATTAATATTTTGGGATATCCTGTATGAGATACCAGTGCCTGGCGTGTTTCTGGGACAGTATCAGGAAGCTCCCTTGGATCTCAATTACCCAGAGTTCTACGCCAGCCGCAGTGTTGCTATTGACAAGAAACTGCAAGAAATGGAGAATATGACAATTGAGGAGTTGCAAGCAATTGTGACAGAGATGCACACTAAACATGCTGGAACTTTAAGCCTCGTCAATTGGAACCTGCTTCCAGATGTCAAACGTGCCACAGTAAGTTCTACCACTAGCCAATAAATGCAACTACAATAGGACCTCACGGTTACAACCCCTTCTGGTTTTTGGTATCGGAGAAGAGGTTGTAATAGATGTTTTTTGGAAATTTTGACGTATCTCAAATCCTGCAGATAAAAATTTTTTAAATTTTCATAGAAGCTGTTGTCGTATCCGAGCGGTGTGATACGACTTTCTCCTCCTCCTTGGGGTCTTAGAGTGATAAAAAGCTACTACTTAATACTGCCTTTACTCCTTATTATATATTTACAAACTTGGTTACATTCTTACATACATGGGGCTCATGGCCTGGTACTCACTCCAATGTTCTTGTTATAGCTGATCGTTTATACTAGTCTTTATCAGACTTACAATGCACTATGAAGCCATACTTAAGTCTGTGGTTGGAGACCGGCCTGCCTGGTCCTCGGCATGGCACCTCCTTCTTCTCAATCACGCCGCACTACCATGATGACATTTCGGACCAAACAAGATGCCCTTCTGTCTGGCAACCCCCTTATTTAAAGCACTTCGGTCCTGCCCTCTGCCTCGGTTTGGGGCCGTCCGCACTGGTGAAGTCACAAACAGGGCAAGGGGCCATGACCTCCCGCCGACACTGGGGTCATTAGCCGTGACTTTTGGTATGATCGCAGTGTACACTTTTTACACATTAGCTTAACGGTCTATCCCGTACAGTTGACATAGAGGGACCACTTAACAAACAACTTGTATGCTATCCAGCGGTACTTACGTCCGCTCAACCTCGTGCATTTACATAAGCTCTAAGTCATGGAGGTTCAAACGTCGTGTTGCCCAGTACTTACACT
>PNEQ01002291.1:28267-44193 GCA_003012365.1 Medauroidea extradentata | reverse complement strand
TTTCTCTGGAACGAAAAATAAAACCACTCCACAAAACTTTCACCATTAAAGATACTACCCCAGTGCGCTCTACATGCTCTTTTACGCACTGTTTGAAAACGTTTCAGCTTCAACCGCTAGAATGTGTGGCCTGCCTTCTTAGAAACGGTGGGGGCCCATATTACCTACAGGGCCCATATTTCCACCTTCTCCTCTACTACTGGAAAGGTTTTGTTTTACGTTGGGGAAAAAACAGCAATTTTGCTTATTGTTACCATTTAAAAAGAAATGCAAAACATTTTCCGCAAGTGATAGTACAGTTGCCTTACTTATGTGGTGGCATTTTTCGGTTGTGATTTGTATTAGTACGAGATGGAGTTTACTAAGGGTACGCACCTAAAACAGTAAAACTTAAATTTTGACATTATTTTGCTAAAATTATAGGTTGTAAAATAATTATGATGAAAATTTGTTTAGTAGTGTTTACAACTTGAACAGTAGACACAACATTATGAATGTTAAACAGTGATTTTTTTTGTTGCAAATATTTTTTTCAAAAAGCTTTGGAGTGAATTTTAATGCTAAAAATGATCCTGAAATGTACATGTTTTGCAAAATCACTGTAAGGATACGGAACATTTACAGTCCTAGATAGTAACTTTTGCCATCACTGTGGGTAAATTCTCAGTGTGAGTTACACATTCCCATAATTCAATCTTGTGCACCGAAATCAAAGCTTCCGGATTTTTGCATCAGAAATAGTCCACTAGAAAATGTAAATGGCTCACTATAACGTAATACTTTTTCAGAAAGTTCGAAAAAGCTATTTTCAAGAACTTTCATTTTAACTCTTTGGTGCTGATGTCCAAAAAAGAAAACCTTTAGATTTCAATGCATGTAGTATTAATTTATTTCCCACTATAATTTATTTCCCCTTTCACGTCTGCTTTGCAATTCTTTTTGCTTTAGTACACCTGCTTACTGCATCACATTTTCTTATTAGTATGCTTCTCTTTTATTCTAGCTTGTGTGTGTGATCACAGTTGATGTTATCACTGTCTATTACTGTTTCAGTTTTGAAAAAGTATTTAATTTTGAGGCGATTGAATTTTGGAACTTGTTGGTCTGTTATTTGTTCAAATTCCTATAACATTCTTTTCATAGTGTTGGATATGAACTTCACCTTGCAGAAAATAGTGAAATAGTAGATAAATAAAATCTTTCTATGGGTTATTTCTGTATTTATATTCTCTTTACTGCTTCTGTGTGCTTTTTATTCATATTTCTTGTTCAGCGCTGCTTTAGTTCAACTTAAATCATACTTCATAATTTATAATTTGCTATCTAAGGAATTTTGTCCTTTTGTAGCAACTAGTATTATGGCCTTATTAACTCATTCTTCATTTCTTGTCTAATGCTTATTCTCATAATTATTTAAAGTCCATTAACATCTTTCTCGCAATATTTTGCATGCTCTTCGAGCAATCCTGTTGTCTCATCTTCCTTGACACTCCTTTCAATCCTTCGAATGAATTTGTAGTTGCATTTAAAACTGTTATTGCGTAGCCCTGGAATTTTAGGACATAACATTTCAATAACACACATTTCTGGAGAAGCAACCTAAACGGTCGTGCAATGCACCAACAATAATGTGAATTCACATAGGTGGGTATCTTATGTTATGTCTTCTGCCTTTTATTTTTATGGTTTGCTTTTAGAATAATTAATGTCTTTTTGTTGAATGTGGTGGATGATATGTATTTCTGAACTGTTTCATGTTATGTGGAATCAATTTAACTGCTTTATGTACTATGAAAGGAAATAGTAATGATTCTGTAACTTAGTACGTTTCTTGTTATTAAAAATTGTGCCTAAACTTTATTGGCTATGTATGTACTGTAATTTTTCTGTCATTCACTGGGGTATAAAATGTTTTAACTCACTTGACAGCAGGTTAGGGCATTTAAAATGCCCTATACTTCTCTGTCCATTCGTTGTTTCAGGTGTGACCAATAATTAATTATTCTTTCTGGATGTAAATTGTGTCCAATTTTTTACCCCCCAATTACTGCAGTCATAGTTAGCTTCGTTAATGATATTTGTTGCACTTTTTTTTGTTTTGTTTATAAATGTTTGTATGAGCTTCGTGCCTGTGAAATATTTCCAAAATGGTCAAAGGTATAATATTTGTGCATAGTTATTAAAACTATTTTATGATATGTTATTATGTTGGACTTTTGTGTTATTTGTTTAGTTAATTGTTGTGTATGAAGTAATAGTTGTTTCTCTAGTGTTGATTGGATTAATCTTAGTATTAGCACTCATATTTTTCCACAAATAAACATGAGAATTCATTCAGCTAATATATAGGTTGACATTATGGACAGATTTTCTGTACCATTTTCAGAAATTGTCAAAATTCATCACTTTTTTTCTCAACATGTATTTTTATAATATCATTTTTGAATGCATTTGTGCAATGTCATTTGTTCTGCACACAAATCTTACTTCTAGATTTATTTTCTTGTTACATTTATATTTCTCACAAAAAATGCTTATTGAATTTTGATTTTTTAAACAGTGTGAAATTTGGGAGATTGTTATTAATTGCTTTTTGTAGCAAAGTATGTGTTTCATTGTATTGATCCATTGAAATAGACTACAATTAACTCCCAGCACGAGCATGGAGGTTCGTGTTGTTTTCTTAGGTTAGGGTAGTTCGTAAGCCTTCCCTCATTAAGCCTAAAGGCATAAAACTTAGGTTCGTTAATAAACCCTCTACAATAAATTAAATAAATTTCTCGTGATTTGAAACATAATCACATTGGTTTTGATTACCAGATCAGCTATTTAAATTTTGTTTTTCATTGTTATCCAAAATTACGTCAGATTAATGTTGGGAGAGTTCCTAGCAATGAGTCAAGGTCAATTACTTTCCTTTTCCAGTCTATGTCAGTGGTTTTATCTCAAATGGTTTTCACTTTCGACTAAGATTCAGAGATGTACCAACCACGCTCTCCTTCTTAAGCAAACCTGGTGGGGGCAAATAATGTCCCTCCTACACCCCTCTTTTTTCATTCTTTTACAATTTTTGAGTTGTAAGGTAATTTTAAGTAGAGGACATTAAATTTAGTTAGTTCTTTTTTGTCAACCTATTTCAGAATGCTCTTTCATGCATGTGATAGTGGCAGCAAAGTCTTCCGAACTGCCTGCTTCAGTAACCGCAGTGTAGTTGCAAGGAACATACAACTTAGAGCACTGAAGCACACAATTTGTACACATTTCCTCCAAACTGTACTGCAGAACTATTCATAATTATTTCACTATGAAATACAATAATAGTTTCCAAATTTTTATAACAAAATAATTCCTTCTAAGCCAACTGTTATCTGTAATTATAATCACTATTTAAATTACTTTTACAGTGATGTGGACTTGGATCCTCAGGGGAGTCTTTCCTACAACACAAATTCTGGAAGCTCCTCGAATTCCAGTTTATCAACTCGGTAAGTTTACTTTAATACATATTTAAATATATATAAGATATAGTTTTGTAGGGTTATAAGATGTAATATTAATAATTAGTGGTTGGAGCCTTATCTTGTCCATTCAAAGCTATGTACAGGTTATATATGTGTAGTAATTTTAAGTTTGCCTTTAAAATTTTTTATATTTATGAAAACAATCTCATCCACTAAGTTCATAGACATTTTTTTAACTATAAAGTGTATTAGTATGAACAGTTTCCTTAAATTAGATCAGTATAGTTGTATATTAAGTACGTGTGGTTGGCCTTATAATGCATCAATTTGAAATTTCTAGTAACTTTACCAAGGTTTTTTGTGCAGTTACTAGGGCCGGTTAGTTTTCGCGAAAAGATTTTTGCAGCACGTTGTTTCAGTGCCTTACGTGCGCACCTGCATCTCTGCTTCGTGGTCAGTGATTGGATGCCATAACATACGACTGGAAGTTAAACCCGAAATTCACAGGTGTGTTGTGTCACAGTTATCCATGTACTGATTGGCACAGTCACATGAATAATGACTCTGCACAAAAACATTCTGCCATTAATCATGAAGTTCAGCTGCAGGTGTACACGTAAGACTCTGGAACAAGTGGGGCAAAGATCTTTTTGCGAAAACTACCGGACCCTAGCAATTAACCTTTCTCTTTGTTTATCATACAAGTGTTCCTTTACTTGTAACACACACAGTTTTTGCCACGCTGTTTTCCAACCTAATATTTTCACAATTTTATACATTGCCTTGTTGAAATGTATTTTTGAATAACTACGTATAATTGTTACATTTTTATAAGCGTTGAATGCATGCATAGGTTTCGATAATAAGAATTTAGGTTTGTTTACCTCTCCCACCTGCTCTTTTGTATGGATTAGTCCATCACAGGTGTTAGTAATATAGTCACATAATTTGCTGCAACTATGAATTGATTAATTTGTCAATCACATTTTTGCAAAGTAGCAGTTTCAATTGGTGGTGGTGCCTGATGGAAGTACAGCTTTGAGCAAATTGACAGTTTATTATGAATGAAACATGCTATTGCTGTAATTACTTGGGGCAGGAGCCTGGACAGCCCGAGCAACTCCCTGGAGATGGTGAACGCACCAAGAACTCACGAGGCTGTGACTGTGACGCTGACCCCAAACAGCAGCGGCCACTACGATAGTGACTTGGAAGCGGAGCCTGACCCTCCGGATTGGGTGCCTAAAGGAGTCGACCTCAAGAGCCTCAGCGACAGGGAAAAGAAGAGGCAAGACATAATTAACGGTAATGATGAAATGAATATCATACCGACTGTATGTTTGCAGTCCTTTCAAGATAACCTAATGCCTTAATAATTTGGATGCTACAGATCTAAAAATTACTTGACTTGTAACTCTATATAGAATATTTGTTAGTTTATGTGGAGTATATAATAGTTTGAATGCTCTACAGAACTATTCCACTCTGAGAGGTCGCATGTACGGAACTTGAAAGTTCTGGAGCAAGTGTTCTACCGGCCTATGGAAGAGCACCAGATCCTTCCAGCGGATCATCTGCAGTTGTTGTTCTCCAATCTGGAGCAGATGCTGGACATCCACAGTCAGTTCAATAACCTCATGAAGAATAAGAAGAAGGAAGGGCCTATTGTAGGAGAGATAGCAGACTTACTTCTTACCATGGTAAGTATGTGTGCTCTATGTTCATTAATTCACATGTGAGGTCAGCATCTTCTTGATTTGTGGTTTTAGTATTTAATTGCTACTAAAAATTCCGTATTTTGACAGCTGATGCTGCCAATATTTGTAACGCACACTTTAATAACGTACCATTCAAAATGTCTGGACGTGATTGTATGGACTGATGAAGCAGTAGTGGCAGCCTTGAACAACAAATCTGTTACCTTCCATCACCGACATGGAAAATAGTGTGTTCCCTCCTGGCAGTCGAGCACTCTTTAAGATTGTCATTGGGATGATTTTAAGATATAGGCTCATAAAAGTTTCATCACTTTGTGCTCTAGTAAAATACATTACCTTGCAGTAAACTCATAAATTCATAACATCTGACCAATGTTTAAGATGTTATTACTCAAATATTATTTTTATATTTTAAATATATTCTCACAGTTTCAGAATCACACGATAATGTGCATTTAAAAACTGATGAATAATTCTGTAGGCATTTGCATCACTATTATTAATTTTTTTTAAATTTATTTCAATGGAAATATGATGATTCCATATTGATTTATAAATGGAATATTCAATATTAAGAGTTAGCTGGTTTTTTTTCTTATATTTTTAATTTTGCTCTATATTTTCTTCACGAGATCCCAATTATATTATTGGCCGTAGGCTCAAATGGCCCACCAGTAAATGCAAAATGTTTATGTGTTATTGCATAATCTGAAATCTGAAGGCTATCGAGGGCTAATAAATATTGGAACGTGTAGCTTGCACATTGTTCACAATTAATGTAGGCGGCACTTGTCAGATGTGCTGAACCACTGGGAGATACAGGATTTTCTTGATGTTCTTTTGAAGTTCCTGCACAAATGTCCCGCTAAGAAAGAAGATTTTTGCAGATATACGGATAAAACTTGAAGTAGAGCAATATACAATGCTAAGATTTGTAAACAACTGATTGCTGTCAATGGTACCTGTCATTGCAAGAATCTTTGAGCATAGAGTGTGTTGAGGGAGTATTTTTTTAAAAACATTTCCTAAAATAAGCACTAAACATCTACAAACAACAACACCCAAATGCATCAAATCTCCACTTGAATTTCCATCTACATTGGTTCTTCTGATGTTTCTTAAATCGGTTTGTGAAATATATATGTTTCTTCGTTCGATGCAGTGTAATGAACCTCTCTTTCACATTCTCAATGATGAATTATGTGAACTCATTCAAAGTATCATGTCAAGAATCGTTAAGCCAGGGGTCTTGGGAAAAGTTTCTGAAGCTATGTTTAGTTGTCTTGACCACCACAACATTGAAAATACATTTCAACATGATAAAATGTATGTTGTCTGTCACAAGGAAAGAAGTCGTGAAACTTAAAGAAATGGAAAGAAAACTTTTCTTTCACGAAGAAAAAAATTTCTAATATTGAATAATTGTTTGACAAAGTTCCTATGGAGAATAAGCTGCTTATAGGTGATTCGGAATAAAGTGAACACTCAAAAAAGCCCTGATTAATTTCTATTTCCTGCCAGTTTATATCTTTCCGCCGATGTAAACACAAATAATGCCACGTGCTTTTATTTACATAGGGTCGTGCAATGTTTACAACTACATAAAACTGCTCCGATAAATTTTAGCTACAATATCTACTCATTAAATGCACGGGGGCTGAATGTACGATATAAAAAAAGTAATCTTAGTTATAAATACCTGCGAGTTAATGTCTGGTTTCTGTCCATCAACTAATCTAAACAACACGCGCTATTGCCGTTACGCATCTCGTAAATGAGGCATATTTTATTTGAATTTGTAACGAAAAACTGCCACTACAACAGACATGACACACGCTATTCAATAATTCAAGTTTCGTTCAGTTCTACTGCCACGAACAACGACGACGCACTTCAGAAACAATAATTAACGTATTTTCTTAACAAGTGAAATAAAAAGTATGTTGTTTTTGGGCTGGCAAACGTAAAACATAATATACAGATTACCGATGGTTTCACATCATTTCGGCAATGATACTCAAAGTAATTTCCAATAATTTTTAATGTGTATATACGCAAAACGGGCAAACGCACGCAAATTATGCAACCAAATATGAAACTTGGCGGCGAGAACCTAACTCTGATGCCACCTGTTGGTGGAGTTTTGAACTGTCTGAAGCACGGAGAAAGCGATAACGGCCACGACGACTCGAGGTCGACGATAGCGTCACATAATTCTCGCGCCAATCAAGTCTAATTATAATGTATGTATGAATGTCAATAAGATCATAAGTAAATATTTTGAAGTGTATTAAATACAGACAGGTCGAGTTCATCATATGTTCTTTCACTAATGTTGTATTCAAATAGGAAAATACACGGAACTACGTACAATACATCGCTACCAACCATACAAGCAGTAAAGTACTCTTGTGATGTATATGCAGTAACGGCTAGTGATTTTTTTCAAAGGTTAAATCTTTAGTGCTCACTTTATTCCGAATGGCCTGTATCAACATTCAATGCTTGCATCTCTTGTTTCGAAATCGGTCACATTCATTGCAGTTTTTACAGAAGGTTGCAGAACACATTCCCATGGGTATTAAGGATTGTGACTTGTATAAGCTTAGTGAGAAGTGGAATGGCAGAAAACATAGATGAAACTACTGTTTCTACAGATGGATCTTCAGGCTCTATAACAAGAAATTATACATACTAGTCTGCAATAGTGAAAATGGGAAACAAACTTGGTGACGTGAAATATCCTTTACTTTCTTGTTTTGTTAAGACAGTTCTAACATTATCTTATGGACTGGCAGATGTAGAACAAGGTTTTCAATAAACAGTTACTTAGTTACTTCATCCTGTTCACTATTGACTGCTCAAACAATAAATTGCCTATGTACAGTGCAATCTGTTTCAAATTTCCCGCCACACCCTAGTTTGCATCTAGGCTGCTAGGTGTATTAGTTACCAACCACCGCTTAACGCTTGACATACTACAGTGTGCAATCACAAACGGCCTGAGGAAGCTGGCCTGACCAGCGAAATGTTGCAACCGCATGAAAAATATGTTTGTTGTCCATCTGTTTTTGTGTGTTCTCCTACCTGCAAGTACTGATTCTGTAAGTACTTGTGCTTCTCTGTCTACATATTTTAGTAATTAGTAGCCTAGAGGCTGTTCCCCACCTGAGATTTTAAGAAAGAAAAGGTTGAAGTTGTCATTAAATCAGAAAGGTAAGACATTGTACATCTTTACAAAGATAAGAAGACTTCAAGAGGATACATGAAACCTTGTGAGAGTTTATTAAGGGCATTCAAGTAGGCAAAAATAATAATTTTATATTTGTATGAAACAGAGTTAGTTTTGTAGAATTTACTTGAGTGAATTTTGCTATTAAGAATAAAACTTAGCTCAGCCAGTTTTTCCATATTAAAAAAAAAAAAAAAAATAAAAACTTGACAACCAGTAAACATACAGTATAAAGAAATGGGGGGAAAAAATCACATACAGTATAAGGAAATGGGGGGAAAAAATCACACCAAAAGTACAGGTCATGGTCTGCGGCTTGAAGCATATAAATATCCATTATAAAATATTTTTGAATTAAAAAAAAAAAATTGTAAAAGAAAATTTTTAAAAATACAAATATTTTTTGTATTTTTTAAAAATACAAATTTTTTTTGTAATGGGTTTTTATTTTACATACTTAAAGCAGTAGCTCAGGACGTGTAGTTACTATGTGAATTATTTCATTTCATAATATTTATTTGTTTTAAAGTTTTGTATGAAGTTAATTCGGACTTTGAAATGCAGTTATGGGAAAACTAGTTACTTTTTTTCATCAAGGAAAATGTTCTCCCATGTAATGTCTAAAAAACAAACACTATTTCATAAAAATATGAAATTGTAATGTTTCCCCACTTGAATACCCTTAAAGTAAGTCACTGAAATAGGAGAAGCTAATAAGAGACTTTCTGCTGCTTATAAAAGCTAGAATATGCAGGAGATAATTGCAGCCCAATCCCTTCTAGAAGCAGGACACAAACAACTGACTGAAAATAATAGCAGTCATATTGTTCGCCAATAAGTTGAAAAATTAGGCTAGATTTATAGATGCCAACAATTTGTCTAGCTTGTAACTTTTCATTTGTGACAAATTTTTTAATCCTGATTTTATTTGAATCAGTTATGACTTCATATATTTTTATTGCAATTAACATATTTTGTAAATTAGAATTTCTTTTAAAATGTTTGCATCTTAAGCTTGTGTTGTATCATCACCATTATTTTATTTATTCTTTGTTTTGCTATTTATTTTATGTATTAAATGAATTATGTTTGTGTTGATCAAACCAAATAATATTTAAAACTAATGTAATTAAAATATTGGATGATTGGGCATGACTGTAGCATTTGTTGAATGAACAAGCTTGATAATATAAAAATTTATTGTATTGTCATTATTTGTTCCCATACATTTTAGTTCCTAAAGAAGAGGTTTGCTTTAAGTTTATTCCCCAATGCTACATGGGTAGGGGGGTGGCCTTGACTCATTTTATGTTCTGTGTAATTTTAAAGTAAGTCATGCACATACACATATTTGGTTTTGCTTTATGGTTTTTTATATATATTACTGAATTTATGTTGCTTCATTATTTATGCATTTTGCTACATTGTCTGTTGATGCTGTAAGTAAAGATTTTGAAGAGGTGGAGAGTCATCAGCTAGTGTCCTATACATTTCTCAATAAGTCCTATATTTTTTTGTCTATCGAATGGGAACCCTGGGTAAGAGTTTACCTTAATTATCGTATGCTAAAATAGTAGTCCTGTGCGGTGCTAAGATTTTTAAGTCTGTTCTGATTCCGGTTCCTGTAAATAGGTTAACAGAAATTATAGATTATTTTTTATATTTTTGCTCTATGGTAATACCTAAATGGTTGGGGTTAATCACACTTTTCGAAGACAGTGTGTTTTAAAATAAAGTCTGTGAAATCATTTTAAAAGTTTAAGGTAAGTATTTGTTGTAGCATGTTGTTTGAATTCACGTAGGATAGGATAGTACGTGATACAAGCCAAGAACACATAACATAGAAAACATCAAAACCCTTAAAAAACATAAAACATTAAAACACCAACACTTCTGTTAAGTGTAATGGTTATATCTTATAACAAAGAAAACATATTTTTAGTCACACTATATGTGCATTTTCATGTATAAATACCAGCTGTTCAACATTTTACATAAGTAGCGAATGTCGACGTCTACTGACAACATTGCCAGCACTTGAAAACAGCCTGTCGCTGCATACTTAGGTTGCCGGAATGCCTAAATAACACTTAGCCAAATGCCACAAATTAATAAATCTCATTTGGTTAGTCTTCCACCAGTCCAGAGGGTTCTCCTTTCTTGAGATGGGAGACTCTTGACACATAACTTACTGTTTATCTCATCATCAAATGCAACTGCTGGATTTTTGGTAACCTTTGAAGTTTGCTTCATCATTTTATCAAATGAGCCCCAAGAAGGTGTTCAGTGTGACCTAAAAAAATACTATCACTCAAATGTACTAAACTGTGACAAAAGTGCACTTTGACATCAGGCCTACAAATTTACAATGAAATCTCATTCATTAGGTGCATACATAAAGTATTTCATTTTAAAGTACTCTTCATTATAAACTACACCAATTGAAACCTCTATGTGAAGGTTTTTTTTTAATGCCTGTTCAAAGTGTATTCATTATTCAATGTCAAAGTTCAAAGTGTATTCATTATTCAATGTCAAATTTCAAGTTCCCTTAGTGTAGCTACTATACTTTGTAATGAGATTTCACTGTGTTAAACATTTTTGAGCATTGGACTAAACCAAAATTTTAAAGGCAGAACATTTCAACTTTGTCAGGTTTGCCTACTTAGCTCACAGTCCGGATAAGGCAGCTCTACAGTAGTTGGCACTTAAACTTTCAAGCTGTTTGCATCCCATATATGTTTCTTCAGTATCATTTTTGCATCCTCAATTTTAAAAGGTGATAACGATACAAACTTGAAGCAAGGATGTAAAACCATTGCCAATTAGTAAGTCTCATTTTTTCTTTACAAGTGGAAATCATCACAAAACTGATTTTCTCAAACACGCTGCAAATTTTTGCGCAGAACCACGGGATCCCATAATAATGTTGCCAATATAATCGTTCAACTGATGAATAATGGGAATCGCCATACTAAGGTTTGGGAATTTCTCAGAATACATCTGCTCAGTTGCTATGGCTAAAGGTTCTAAGGTTTTCATGAAGCATTCTGCCAGCTTCCATTCATCTTCAGACAAATCAAGATGTTTTAGTTTTGAAGCTGCTAATTCTGCTGAAACAGCTGAAGTAAGGGAGCGCAGACGTTTCAGCACAGAATGTTTTGAGTTCAGTCTTGTCGGAACCATTTGTTTAAGCTCAAGACCAGGTAAGTTCATGGTTTCCTGCATTTTGTGCAAACGGGGATTTGCCTGAGAACTATGGGAGTAATGCAGTACAGTTTGTCTAGCTTGGCTCAACAACACTTCCATTCCTCGCACTTGTTTTTTGGCATCTGGAATGCACTGCTGCAGTGTGTGAGCAAAGCAAGAAATTGGTGTTCATTTCATTTTCGCCACAGCATTTCTTATATTCTTGGCATTGCCAGTTACGATGTAGAGTGGCAGACAACTATCTTTTACTGACACCCACTCATCTAGTATTGAATTCAGTTTACTGGTTTGTTGATCAGGAAAGTATGAATTCTCAAAGTAATAATTTTTAATTTCAACTTCAGAGTTTATATAATGAAGTGCATGTGTCCATGTATCTGAACTCCGAGAAAATGAATAAACACCATCGCAGTTAAGATCATGCTGAGTAATATTTTTTAATTTTATTGTACAGTTGTCATGCATAGAGGGAACAATATGCTTTGAAAATGTAGTCCTTGATGGCAACTGATACTCTGGGGTTGTGAGCTGCAAAGTGCGTTTCATGCCCTGTTCTTCGACAAATGAAAATGAGTGAGATGATTCCACAATCCATTTTGTGCAATAGAGTCTGTAATGGCCATTGATTTTTTTTTGCTTGTAGAAGGTATTTTCGTCGGAGGTATTTTCTCCCTTTGTTTGGCCACATTGAAAAACGTCAACTGCTTAGTTGAGGCCCAATCCATTTTCAAACTACTTCTGCGAGTGAGTTTTTTCCCTTGTCCTAACGTCTTCATTGAACTTAGCAACAAGGTTTTTGTGTGTTGTGACAGGTTTTGCCAGGCTATTTGTAGTGCCAAAAGCACACTTCAATAATTTTCCACACTACAGACATTTTGCGTGGTTTGCTTTATTCCCGCTTCCTACCGTTACTTTTCCAAAATAACTCCAAACTGCCTATCATTGTGGACTGACTGTTTCTGTTGGCGTAGACGAACTACTATTCAACATATTCTCATCTTCTGAATTTTGAGAACTAATTTTAACATGAACACAACTATTTCCACTAATAAACTCACTCACCCAATTGTTCACATTAATTAACGTAACATTTCTACCATCATTGAAAACAATTGTGATTGTTATTGTGTGGATGGCCAACAGTTTCGTAAATAGCCACAAATTATTACATTTGAGCATGACCACGGATACCATGTAACAGCCACATTTTACAGATAAATTACTGCAAAATGTAGTGTAGCCAAGTGCTTTTAACGCAGTCTGTACATTATACAGCTAAAAGGTCAGAAGGTAAAACTGGAATTTTCAAACAAATTTTGTACGTGTCGGCAAAAGTAAGTAATTGAACTGGCCAGTGATACCCGAAACTGAAACTGAAATCTTATCAGACTCTTATTCGGGCCGGCTTTCTAAGTGGAACCAAATCTGAAACCGAAAATTTTACATTTTTGTAATGAGTTGTTATTTTACTGTAAAAATTATTTTTTGTAGAATAAAATTGTAGTTCTTATTTTTTTATTATCTGTATATTTTGCAGATTGAATTATTGTATTTTTTAAAAACAGTTTTGTGTACTTATTGTCACAGTTTGATGGGCCTGAAGGAGAAGAATTCCAAGAAGCAGCAGCTACATTCTGTGCGCGACAGCAGATTGCACTGGAGCTTCTGAAAGAAAGGCGGAGAAAGGACGCAAAGCTCAACAACTTCCTCACGGAAGCGGAAGGAAATCCGTTGTGCAGGCGGCTTCAGTTAAAAGACATTATACCTACAGGCATGCAGAGGTGAACTTGATGCTCAGAATTATTTTATAAGAACAATTAGTGTGTTCTTAGTACAGACTGTACAGTATTCATTTAATTTACAGTAGTTAGAGATGATGAAAAATAGCTCGTAAATACCTTCTTTGTATCATTTATTTATTTTTTTTTTGTGTAGCATAAATTAGCATTTGTAATTTTTTCCCCTTAACATCGAAGATATATATGTATCACCAATGTTTATTACATAGGACTTTAGAATAAATAACACGAACTTTTTGAAACACACTTTAGGCGTAAAATAAATACACATCTTTAACTTGCTGAGAAGTGAAATGGATTTTGCCAAATCACCAGAACCAGGAATGTCCCTACAAAAAAGTTTTTTTCAAATGTTAATTTACCTGAATTACAAGAGTGTTTACGTGGCGAATTCCCAGTAATAAACTAGAAACAACAATAAAAATAAATAAAAGAAAAAAAGTCAACTTACTTGCTGAAGTATTCCCTATGAGCTTCATCATAAGTTATATTGAGAGGCATATTTGCTTTGATAAAAAATATTGTTGCACTGTCCTTGATAAAATCCTGTCTTTCCGTTATTGTCTTGTTTTGCTGGTTAAATGTCGCTTGTATCAATGTTTACCGTTATTTCGTGTTCTGTGAGGAACATTTTCAAACAATTGTTGCTGTGAAATACAGTATTTACCCGAAAATAGAGTTTTTTTTCCAAATTTGAGAAATTTAAATGCACGTGTCGAACTATAATCGAGGACGTATGAAATTGTCACCAAAATTATGTTTTTGAAACTGCATGGCGAGTCAAATGTTTTTGAAACTGCACACAAGTATACATTATGGCCGCTGTCATAGATTGTAAAGAGTGGTGCCAGCAGTCAGCGTACTCTAATAGACGTATTTTTACTAGCATCTGCAGCCGCTACTTTAGCTTTGTTTACCGTAATGTAGAGTCAAGAAAGTTGTAGTGTTGTATTTGTGAAAAACGATTGCAGCATAATTTCATGCGAACTTCAGCATCATCGTTGCAAATTACGCATTGTGATCAAACATTTGTGACTTGTGCAGCAAGGCGGAAGTACGACATCAACGAAGCAAACGTAAGGAACAGCTGATTCACAGAGACAGAAAAGTGAAAACAGTTTGCAAAAATCCTTTTGAGGGCCAAAGAAACAAAAATTACAAGAAATTAAAAATCCCGTGTTTGCGTTCATAAAAGAAAAGTGTGACGTTGCCGATGCCGAGAACTGAACGTTCCTGCCAAGGAATTTAATGCTAGTTTCGGCTGGTGTGTGTGAATGACGCAACTTGTTTTTTCTTTGAGGCATTGTACATCTTTAACTTAAAAGATGCCTTTAGACTTTGGAGGAAAATTAGTAACGTTCTAGCTTCATGTTATCAAATTGAGAGGGGAAAAAAAAATTTTGCTTGGCCAAATGAGCAATGCGGATGAAATTCATGTGATTTGGTAATGCCAAGCAGTACCACTGGACACAAAAGTACTAGGGATTGTATTGTTATTTTTTAAAACTATTTTCTAATTAATTAAATGAATTTTTGACTTATATTCAACCAAAAGTTTTTTTTCTAAACTCATGACCTAAAAGTAAGGGGTCGAATTATATTCAGAGTCGAATTATTTTCGGGTAAATACTGTACTTTTAAATGCTTTTCAACCTTTTTTTTTATTCTTTTTCTTTCCCCATAGCCCAATTTGCACATGGAATTATTGTGTCACTGACATAAAAATGATAGCTGAAAACTTCACTGGCTCGAGTATGTACTTTGACAAATTTATTCATTACCATACCTACACTCTCAAAGTAGGCTTGCTGGCAAAAAGAATGTTCAGATGGAAGTAAAAAATGTATGTTTTAATGCATTTATAAATATGTTCATACCATATTTATGTAGTACAGTATTTAAAAGCACATGAAATGACTGAAAATAAAATTTGTTTGATATTCTTAAAGACATTAACACTCTAGAAGGATAATAAAACGTCAATAAACGTAGGTCCAGCAGAGATGCTAACTACTACGGATTATCCGTAGTTTATACGAATTACGATGGTTTACTATGGACATGCGGATTCTGTTGATTAAGTACGGATTTATTACCTATCTTCCGCCCGACTGTAAATAAACAGTCACGTTCCGTTGTATATGCATGTATTTTGATTCGTAGTTGTGTGGGCCGTATGATGTGAGCTATTTATTTTCCCACGCTCCAGCAAATCAACAGTGTTTTGTTTCTCAGGTTTTTAGTTTGCCTAAACAACAATTTTTTTGGCCATGGTAGTGTATTTACAAACTACACTAGACCCCCGATTTTACGAATACTCACGGTTCCTCTCATAGCATTCGTAAAATCGCTACAATTGCATTTTTTCTGCAAAGTGTGTCTAGGCCCCGACTTCCGTAGCGTTTTGCGGGAAATTAATTAACGTAATAATGTAAACATAAATTGATATCAGTAGCCAGACGTCACACTGTTGAGCGGTAGATATGACCGACCCTTGTCCCCAAAA
>PNEQ01002291.1:0-28167 GCA_003012365.1 Medauroidea extradentata | reverse complement strand
AGAAAATCGAGATTCCGAGTGTCTTCTCTCGAGTGAATAGACCGACTCCCGTAGCATTTAACGGAAAAATAACGCTAGTGATAGTTGAACTATGAATTTATATCAATAGGCAGACGTCTTACGATCAAAAGAACACCGCTAAACAATAGATATGATCGACCTTTGTCCTAAAAAAAAGAGAAAACCGAGCTGTCGAGTGCCTTCTCACGAGCGAATAGCCCGATTTGCATAGCGTTTAATGGAGAAAAAAGTAGACATTCCTTACTAGTAAAATGCCCTTGTAATTTATTCACCAAAGAAAGAAGGAATAAGCAGATGTATTTATTCATTGCGCAGTTTTATATAACATAAACGTAGAAACATTCCCTCGACGTTGTTGATGAATTGTATGAGAACGTAGATACTAGTAGCGTGCAGAGCGGACAGATAGCGCAACTGTACGAACGTTCACAAGATGGATGATAGATAGCGGCACTGTAGCATAAACCCACGTTGTTCCAAAAACGCCATTTTGTGACGTTCTTACCTAAAATCGTCGATAATTACATGTATAAGTGAATGAAAATAATCACGTTCACAGTCAGTATATGCGGTAAAAATAAATTAGGAGTTCCGGGATTACGTAATACACGAACGTTTATTTATTTTCCAAGTTCTACATACCCGGAGACAAATGTTTGTTTACTTTGACAGTAGGTAGCGCTATTATCGTGCTTACTTGTGAAACCCACGTTTTACGACGCGCAGTAATTCATTGTTTAAGCAAATTATGCGCCAAGTTAATTGTTTTAAGTACATATGGTGTTAATGCAATAAAAAAAATATCACGCTATTATTTATAGGGTTCGTGTAAAAAAAGTCAACTCATTCGGCGCGAGACGAGAGAGATATAAGACGTCATGAAACAGCCTAGAAGGAGGCTGTACTATAGTTAAATGAGCATATGCGCATGCACTAGAACTTTGCGTCTATAGTACGACCTCAATATAGATCCTAATACATCGTAGTTGGAGACAGGCCGGCCGGCTTGGCACAGGCGGCGGCGGCGCCGCGCGGTTTTCAAACTGTCACTGCCGCATTTTTTAACGGATTTTCGCTATTTTTGTTTTATTTTTAATATTGTGACTTACCAAGTAATAACTGCAACTCTACAATTCATATTTTAATGCCGTGAATTAGATACAGTATGTTTTATTCATTGTCAACATAATTCCTTAAAATTTTTTTTGTCATATCATTTTGTTATATTTTTAGGGTTCCTGAGATTGTATTCGTAGAATCGCTACCTTCGTTAAATCCAGGGTTCGTAAAATTGGGGGTCTAGTGTAGTTTGTTTACACTTTGCGCGGGATGTATCTGAAGGTGTTCGTATGCATTTAAAAACTGATCTCGCACAATTGATTGTTTATATTACTTCTGGTGTGGCCGCAGAATTTTGCCTTGTAGATTAGTTGATGTTGACTCGTGCAGTCGAATCGAGTCGTGCGTTGAAATGGAAAATGAAGTGTGTTTGTCCATACAAGGATCATTCAGAAAAAGTCACCAAATTTGATAGGAAGTAGGCCCCAAAAGTCACTAAAAGTCACTGATGTTTGGAAAATAAGACCAGTAGACACCCTGGTATGATGTTTGTCAAATTGTGAGGTGAGTAAAAAACTTTTTTGTGTTTGTAATTCTGTTTATTGAGTATTTTTTACCATATCTTTGAATTTAAATGAAATGTTTTAATATTTTTATGACTATCCCTACATTGTATGTAACTATGGTTAGGCTAGGGAAAAAATAATTATGGTTTTATTTTTTTCATTAGAATTGCCACATGTTATTTACGCTGGATTATAGTACAGTAAAACCCTGTTAAGACATTTGTGTTGGGACAAGCAACAATAATGCTCATTAACCAGGAAAATATCTTAAAAGGGTCAAATTACACGTGTACATACATACAAGTGAGAAATTATTATGTTTATTAAGCATGAAACGTCTTAAATGGGAAACTTCTTAAGAGGGTTTTACTATAATTGTCTTCCTAATTTGAATTTTGAAAAGTTGGCAAATATGTGGATATCATGACTCAACCGTTGTATTATGGAGTGGTAAATGATATTTATATCATCCTGTTTACTGTATAATTACTTATAAAGTAAGAATTAACCACAGTAAAACCATCAAAAATGCACTGTTTTGCTTCGTAAATTTATGTCGCAAGATTGAGGTTATGTGAAATTTTTTGAATATTCGTTTGAAAGCAGAAGCTTAACATTTATTCGTGGGTATATTGTAAAATAATTTTTTATCTCTAACAGTAGTGAAGTGTACATTTTGATAAAATATGTAGGCTACTCACTAACTGGAGTCAAGTTATTCTATCCTTGGTTAAGTATTTGTAGAAAGAGCTATTTTGTTGAAGTGCACTTTCAAATATTGTTTCTCAGTCGAAATAATCTTATTAAAAAAAATTTATAATGTGGTACTATATCATCCCACTAATTCTGACCACAAAAAAAAAATTACTCCAAATGGTGGTTTTCAATTGAAAGATAACTGAATCTGCTGACAGTTTTCACATTAAAAGGCTGTGTTAAAATTTCACTATGTGACTTTCATATTTTTCTCCACGGTTCAAACGTGTATGTATTTTAATCGTTAGTTATCAACATTTGCCAGGGTATTATTGTTTTTATTATAATTGTTATTACTATTATTATTAGTACTAAAACTATGTTCTGTTTTAATACTAAATGTGTTTGTGAATGCTTCAGTCTTGTTTACATACTTCAGTTAATTTTACTGTAAGAAAAAAATTTTTTTATGTGGCATCATAAGATGTTAACAGTATTTAATAATGTTAAAGCTTAAATGAAATAATTTTACAAGAATATTCAAATCTTACATAAAACGTTGAGTAACTTAAAATATATTGCACAGGAATGTATTCTTAAATTTACGGCTGTCTAAATAGATTTGCATTTATATTAATTTTTAATAATTTTAGCCAAGTGGAACAGTAATTATTAAAATAATTTTTATTGTAATTTGTAATGTGTCCACATGTCACTTCTTGATCATGAAACATTACCTGATTTCACTTAGCTGACTGATCAAAATAAAATGATACTTTATCTGAAATAGCCCATACATCCTCTTTTCACTAATTGAAATGTGAAACTATGATGCTAAACAATTCAAGGCCAGAAGGTACAGCAATCGGTACATACTAGAACTAGAAAGAATTTAAGTTCATGTGTGTACAATGTAACTCTTTGTGGTAATACAGTATTCCCATTTATATAGCCTTTGCCCTGCCTTTTGCATTATATTTTCTGTATATCCATACATATTTTTCAATAGAAATCACTTTTTTTTATATAAAATTTTCTTTTATACTTAGTAGAAATTTTATGCATTCGGAAATCTTGTAAGTGGCAGGGTCATAATCTATGCATTTTAGTTAAAACAATTACATGCAGTGTCAAAGTGTTAAAAGTGCACATTGTTTCATGAACATATGTGGTCACATCAAAAACAAATATTGTGTCAAGTTAGTATATTGCTTAGTAAATATTGTTGTGAAAAAACTTACATTTTCATATCTGTAATGAACATACTGTAATTTACATGACAGTTGTTAATCCCAGCCAACGATAAATAGTCGATTTAATTTCAAAATACGACCTACCTAATTGAAAATTATTACACTGTTATTAACTGTTCAATGATGTGGTACTTTGGTAGCCCTGTTATCTACTCCAGTCTTACCAATTATTTCATTGGCAGAGCAGAGTTCAGTAAACTTTGGTGTTAGAATTTAGCATTAATTTAGCTGAGAGCAAAACACCTACAGTATTACTGTCAAATAGGTAGAAACAGGGTTGAGTACTCACGTGCTGGTACTTCATTACAGGAACACATTTAAAATGACAAACAGATTTTGTTGCGAGAGAGTGGTGTTATGCAATGTTTTACTGACTTAGGAAGCGAGTTGAGGCAGCTTTAGAGCCACGATTTTATGGCAGAAAGATTATTTCAACATTTGGTTTCAATGCATTATGTGTCCATCTGCTACGTCGTCTGTGATTGGATGACTTTACTCTCATTTGCCTTGGCAATTTACAGACTTACGGAGTCATAATAATATTATTATGACTGTTGCTGTCAAATGAGAAACGTGTCTGAACAAACACACGCTGCTAATAATCATGAAGCAGAGCTGCTGATGTGCACGTGAGATATGGAAACAAAGTAGAGCAAAATTCTTTTCGCGACAAAATCATGGTCCTAGGCAGCTTTTTTTTTGTTTAGCCATTGAAAACAACAACCCTCTGCATACCTGTTTAATTGGTTAACAATGTGGCCTAAGCCTTCTTTATACACTTAGTAAATTTCTGTTAGTACGCAGTGCAAAAGTCAGCATAGAAGGGTAAATTTAAGGGTAAATTAATTTATCCATTCTTAAAAAATTTTCTCCAAAATAAAAAAAGGAGACTTACGGTTACAGTGTGTGTTGATACATTAAAAATAAAGACACGGAAGTATAAGAATTGCACAAGAAGTTTATGAAGTTACTACACCAGGTAAAGTAAAATTTCAACTCGAAGCATTCGTAATGTGATTCAAGTCAAGTATGCTTGCATTCATTGCTGTGTTCAGACAAACCCAGCTATGTGTTTAAGAAAATAAACAGAGTTACATAACCATTGTAACAAAACCTGCCACTTCAAAAATAGTCACAAATAACAATATATTAGGTTTTTGAAGTTAGCGTGTACGTGACCATATCAATCATGTCACTCAAATTGTTTTGAATAAAATTTACATAATTTGATACAGAAGTTACACTGAAAAAATTACGTAAATAGAAATTTAGCCTTTTGTTTACTGGGTCAACAAGGATACAACATGTCTTAAATGCTAACTACATTTTGATTAAAAACTGTAACATACACAGTTAAAAAATTATAGCAGCGAGTTTGTCCTGCCTCCACTGTGTTGCGTTTTGTATTGGCTATGATTACTAGGTAGTAAGGCAATGTATAACTCTAGAAGGTTTGGTTGGTGAGAGCATGAGAAGGTAGTGGCTCTTCTAGAGTGAACTGTACTAGAGTTAACCTTGACTCAACGAGTGACTGCTGAGTGAACCATCGAGGAAGAACTCCAGTGCAAGCACAGGGAGTCAATCTTTAACATAAATAAAGGGAAGGCTTCTGTCACTCGTCTTATACTGGTTGTCATAGGTTGGTACACAAGGTAATTAGAGGAAAGGAGACGAAAGGTCAATTGAGTTTCATAGGTTGTATTCAAGCATTGAACAGATTGATACACTTGATACAGACATGGGTTTACATCACCTTCAACATTCGTTTCATGGGGTTACAATTAGACTCAGGTCATACACAATCGGGTACAGGTAGATGCGACAGCATTACAAAGATACAACGAACGACAAGATGACAGCAAGGCGTGTGCTGGAGAGTACAACTAATTTGTTAGGGCACTTCGGGCCATGCAACTGACTACAAACACTTATAAAGGTACATCGGACCATGACAATACTGGGGTGATAGCTAGGCCTTACTCGTAGCCTGAGGTGATCACTCTTGATCCCTGAGAAGTTACAACATATCTTTGGCTTCTCTGAATGATATGGCTCTGCGGCCGAAAACTGACAACATAACAAACTTATAAGGCGATCACTCTTGATCCCTAAGAAGGCTACAACATTGCTATGGCTCTACTGATAGATAACTGAATGCCAACATAGCGAGGTTACAAGGCGATCACTCTTGATCCCTAAGAAGGCTACAACACATCTGTGGCCGTTCTGAAATTATTGAATGACAGGTTCCGTACTGGAGTGCGCAACAACACTTTACTTTTAGCATGTCAGGGCATGGAGACAAGAGACCATAGCGTGAAGTTAGGTCTCCATGCTTGAGCAAGGCTGAACCGCAGTCAAGCTGGCTTAGCGATCAAACCGAGCTGACCTGGCAAGCGCAGGAGCGGTAAGGGTGATGAGATTGGGTAGGAGGGCTTAGGTGGTAGTTTCCCGCCACAGCCCGTAAGGAAGGAGTGAGGGTTTAGGTGGCAGTCTCCCGCCACAACCCCGGATAGGTGGTTAGTTGAGGGTAAGAGGGTAGAAGGGTTTAGGTGGCAGTTTCCCGCCACAACCCGTAAGGAAGGAAGGGAAGGAGTGCCAGGCCGACCCGGCCCGAAGGCCGAGCCGCTGACGACTGACTATCTGGGGCAAAACGCCCGTCTTTTATACTCGCCAGAAGGGCAGAAGTACCGTTAGCAAAATGGCTGTTCGACCGCTCGAGGCTGTCTGCTGCTGCAGTAGCGCCACCCGCACACACTGAAATTACTCACTCGGGGCACAAAAATACTTAACTGATTAAACAAATATCTCGCCTGACATAAATTACGCTCGTGTTGCCGTTAAACACTAAGTTTAATACAAACAAGTATTTATATCACTTTTAGACACATTTAAAGTAATAACAATAGATACAATACATATTTACGTGCATATTTCCCGTTATTATTTATTACTGCACTTTACAGAGTCTTGTGCACGGGATTGGTAACATTTGTGAAGCACTCGGCCGTGTTTGTAAATAAACATTGGTAACAAAGTTTGCCGGCGGCAATTATACATGGAAAATAACATTGGATAGCCTGGGACGTAAGTAAAAGTTGTTTTACAAATAAAGAGGGCGACCTGTGATCTTACATGGCACAATAACACTGGAATAAAAATAAATGGCAACACGGCGATCGACAGTGGTGCGGGAGAAAACTAGTACTTTTAGGTTATAATAGATAGGTGTTAAAAATCACGGGACGAGCGTTAGGTTTATTCTTTGTGATGCTATGGCGATGCGTCAAGTTTACAACTGATCCTGCTTTGCAGTTACAATAACAAGAACAGATGCTGTTTAGTCAACGGACCACTTTCGTGCTGTACCAATATATTGTTCATAACAATCGAGCGAGTCATGACAACGTCGCCATGTGCAATGGCAATTCTCCTGTTGCCATCTCTCATGCTGTGTAAAAACTATTTGTAGTTTAGCCAAGTATAGATTAACACAGTACGTTCATAAATGGTGATTCTCATGTGGAACTGTAATTAACGTTTGCTTATCATTAAAAAAATTAACTTTTTGCATGGTATGTTAATTATTCTGAATTATTCATATTTGAAGAAGTGCTCATGGTGATATCACTCGTAATTAACAAACATTTTTACAATAAACTGTGTACACAATCTGGTGATGCATTACAAAACACTCATGATCGTGAATGGCTCGTAATATCCCATACAGTAATCGTACTAGTACTATGATAAGACACATCACAGAAAAACTGTAATGGTAAAAAATGTGTTGTTATTTTGAAGAGAGTATATATTTAGGTATGGTTTTATTGTGTAGGATTTGGAGTTTTGTGGTGTTCTGCAGTTAGCTGCATTACCTAAGCCTTACCAATGTTGTTGGTAGAGGTTTCCTGAAGACAAGGTTGTTCAAAAATGTTGCACTGCCTCAGATCAGGAGAAATGTTGCCTGGGGGAGGGGCATGATATCATAAATGAGTTATTATGACCCACATGTCTAATAAGTGTTTGTGGAAGTTCATTGTGTAAGCAGCAGCAAATAAAGTTTAAATGAAAGGATGTTCTCCATATTTTTGGAAGATAAATTTCATAAAGTGGCATTCAGTTGTGACAAATATAAATGTGACATAATCAAGGTGCATAACATCTTCTAATTTGTAAATAGAAGCCCTGTAAACCTCCGAACTCCATTAAGATAATATTCACATTCAGCCAGTTGTGTTCAAACTGCACAATTTAATGAAGCCTTCTCTTCTCTACACGTTCACATTGTTAATAGTAACCTTTTTTGTCAAACTGAAACTGTGGTTTCAGTATTTATTTTGTATCAGTTTTTATTTTAAATTAAATATTCTTGAAAATACACTATTCTGAAATACATAAGGAGTCGTTATAGTAGCTGTGCTTTAAATTTCCTGCTTTATCTGCATGTATTGTTCTCCAAACTTAGCACTTACGTTCAAGGAGTTTGTAAAGTTGGCATGTAGTTTCTAGGGTAAAGAGGGGTGAACATAGAATGGAGGACTGTTTCATAGTTCATACTTAACATGTGGTGTATATTACGCAAATCAGCTTACTTGTCAGTTATTTCTATTTGTCAAATGTAGAGTAAATTGAATGACTTAATTTTCATTTATTTTACTTTTGGATTTACTCTTCAGCATTGTGCGTAGCACCGGTGATTAATGAAAAATGGAGGCTATTAACATTAAGTCATTAATTTATTGTATTCAAATGATGTAAAATGTGTATGTACTTATAATTAAACCACCTTGCAACTCGAGGGCTTAGTGTCAAAGAACCGTATCTACAAATTATTTTCTTATGTAGATACAGTTCTTTGACACTAAGACCTCGAACTGATAGTATGGTTCGTAACGAGATGCAGTATGGTATTTAATGTGTCACTCCTACTGTATTTACCAGAATATGAGACGACCCCTATATTTACCCTTTGTTAAGGGGAATATTTTAATTTTGCCACAAATTTTTATTGACTGGCCCTGAGAATAAAAATACTGAAAACACCAAATTTGGAATTTCTTAATACATACATGCCTAACTAAAATTGGAAAAAGCTTAACCTGTCATCAAAGCGATTTATTTTCACCAAGTCTCTACCTGTGTATATCATCTTAGTTTTGGTTGCAGCATTTTTGCTATTAATTTTTTTATGCCTAACCACCATTAGAATAAATTATGCATTGTTACTACAATGTTCAAGTTTTCTTCGCTGTAATGCTGTCAAACGTGTTTTCTTAATGTAGTAACTCATTTAACACGTGCATTCATTAATCGGCTGGTGTAGCCTTCAATCACAAACTGAAAAAATGTAAGGAGAACATTATTCTACGTACGTTTATGTGACTCCCGTATGTAACAAAACAATCCGCTATGTGCAAGTGATTATAATAATGGAATAACATAGGCCTGACAGAAGCAACACGACAGGCGCAATACGACACTAAAAATTCTCTGAATTGCAAATACTAGTTTGACTGCTGGGTGACTCATACCGTATTTCACAGCATAATCGTAGCATATTTTTTTGCCAATTTGGATGCAAAAAATCGAAGGTGTGACTATTATTCGAGGGAAATTCCAGTGGTAAATTTTTTTATACCAAAATTTTTCGTCAATAACCTATATTTATATTAAAGTAACTTAATATTTTTGGCAGAACTATTGACGTATGAACTGTGAAACAATGACTAAATTTCTGTATTTTACTAGACCTTGGAGGTTAGGTTAGTTTCATTTGACAGCACAATTTTGTGCATAATTAGATATGCACATTTGGTGGGAACACATTTTGTGATTAGCAGTACATATTCACCGATAAATAGGCACTTTTGGTTAATCGAATACCGATCAATTCAAGTAGTTTTCTAAGTTCTGTTTCTCTTGAAGTTTTTGTTTTTGTGTCCTTCTGCGAGTCCGCTACCGTTTATTACCGTTGCTGTGTTTACAAACATTGTTTTTATTTTGCGATGTCATAGTTATACAACGTTCAGTTGGGAAAGTCCACGTGCAAGACAAACACACAGGATGGCTGGCTGTTAAAGTAGTAACACTATGTGTCATTTTCATTCCAGCGGAATATTTTGGTACTAACTATAATCTATTCTTGTGCAGCCATTTTGTTCAAATAGTGTCGTACTTAAGCGTAATTAACATCTCTGATGCAGAAACGTAAACAGAACATTGCTGTGCAATGATTATGCGATGGCGACGATTGTGCGATGAAATACGGTACAAAAAATATATAACATATTAGTAGTTCATGGCCACTACATACCTACTAACCTCTAGTACCACAGCCACCGATGTTAACAGTATTTCATATTTTTCCGTTTACAGTAGAGTCTGTATTTTACAACACCGAACAGTTCCTGAGAATGTTGACTCAAAATAGATGTTGTCCTAAAATCGAAGCAGGCCATGTTTGACTCCAAACATATAACACATTAAGTTCAAACCTACCGTGATGTTTTTCAAATAGAACACATTGGGCTCTCTGCTGGGCAAACCAGTCGTACACAGCCTCTTCCAGATCGAAACTTGTTGACAGGCTCTTAACCTTAACGTTGCATTGCTCCCTCTCCACAGCAGCAACTGAGGCGTCCTTGTTTTTCAACATCTTGAAGTGTGTTGAAGTTAAAAATGTGACGTTGCACTACCTCAAACTTCATTCCCTTGCTTTCTGCTATGTCTTTTTTGACATGAGATCAGTGAAGGCTTTACGCTAGTTTTCACTCATCTCATTGAATCACAGTAGTAGTCTAAAGTCAAAAAATCAAAGCAGGGGTCGTCAATAAATCCAATCATATAACCGAAAAACCGAAACTGTAAACAAAATCATACTCCAATACACACTGAGTAAAAAGGTTCACAATAATAAATCCAGTCAGTTTTAATCACAGTCCAAAGTCGAAGTCCGAAATGAAAAGCCAAAAATGGTCGTTCAACAGCACTAGAAATAGACATAATGTTGAACATTGTATGAACAGACTTAACGACACTGCACGGTAAGTAATGTCTCGCGGTGATGGCTGTGGTGGGACGTGAGACTTGCCTTACTATTGGCTATCCTTGTAGCTAACCACAAAGGGAGAAAGTGCTGACAGTAAGAAACGTGAGTCAACCTTGGCCAACACTGTTGCTATGCCCGGATCATCTAGCAGAAGGTGTGCACGGATAAGGGATGCAGTGGAAGGAGAAGGGACCACCACACAACCACATGTTTACATACCGAAGCTATAGTACCGTATTTACTCGTGTATAGCCCCCCTCCGTGTATAGCCCCACCCCCCAATTTTTAATACTCGATTTAAGAAAAATAAATATTCCTTGTATAACCCCACCCCTGATTTTTTACTAGTAAAGATGCTACAGAAGCAAGGTGCAATGGTAGAATATGTGCCGATATATTTACAAATAAACCGTGTGTCAATATCAATTCATACCGTAAATGCAAACGTGAGTTTTACGACGTGCGCGGCAAATGCTGAGTGGTAGAAAGCTGACTTGGCAACAGCGCATTGTAGCGGCAGGCTGGCTGAGAGCATGCACGTAGCTTTGTGCTGACTGCTGTGTATACAGTCAGTCTCCACGCCACTCGCCAGTTTGTTACCGTACCATGTTTGTATGCGTGTGGATTGCTGTTCCCGTTTCTTATTACCTATCTTCATTAGTTCGTACGGGATACTACGATAATTAGTTCGAGTTGCATGGACTGTCGCTGCGATGGGAAAGAAACTGTGTAGTTTTACGGCCGAATTCAAACTGAAGGTCGTGAAGTATGCATTGGAAAATTCGATAAAGAAAGCTGCAAAGAACTTCGACATTGATCGCAAAAGTGTACGTATGTGGTGCCAATAGCAGGAGAAGCTGAAAACGGCACCTAAAGATAAAAGAGCTATTTAAACCTTACAACCGTTAAGTACTGTATATGGCTGTAATACTGTTTATGCACCACCTCACTCTAAAAAAAATAACACCTGTTGAATGGCCTAGCGGTGCACGTCACCTGTACCAGCTGTGATCTGACCTTGGCCTCTCCCACTTCAAGCATCAATTTTTTTTTTCGGTCGCACAGCAACACAAAAGATTTCGCTGCACATTGCAGGGCCAGCATATTGGCCACGCTCACTTCGGGGCCGGCATCACGGCCATGCTCACTTTGGGGCCGGCATCACGGCCACGCTCACTGCGGGGCTGGCATCACGGCCACTCACACTGCGGGGCCGGTCTTGCCGGCTTGTCGCTTGTTTCCGTAAATAAACGGGGCCGGTCTTGCCGCTTGTTGATTTCGTAAATAAACAAGTGGGGCCGGTCTTGCCGCTTGTTGATTTCGTAAATAAACAAAGTAAAAAGGCCTACCGAAATTCTGTTCAACATCAATTAAAAACACCTCAATTTTTTTTTTTAATTTATAGATTTGTTTCGTGTATAGCCCCACCCCTCAATCGAAACGTAAATTTTAGGTTAAAAATGGGTGGGGCTATACACGAGTAAATACTGTACATCCGTGTGATCATGTAGTGTTGAACGTACTGTACCAGTTTATTGTTTTATGTACCATTTTTGAGAATGCCATACCAAAATTTGTTTGGGACACAATAATTGCGAGATTTACTTGTATGTGAGCCCATAAAATATTAATGTAAAACCTATCCTGCAAATAATGTTATTTAAAAAATACACGTTAACTATGATGGATGTGTAGGATTCAAAAATAAAAAAAAAAAATAAAAATTGTGGGGCTTGACATTTAAGTGTTGTACCATTTTTATGTTTTGTCCGTACCAGCATTTTCGAACAGCAGTGAAACATCCCAGCGTGCTGCCAATGTGCGGTTTTCTGTCTTGTAACCACGGGCTGAATTATTTTTAGTAATTGCCTTGTGCAGTACCAACATCGAATGTTTACAACCAGACCATGTGATTCTTACTTCAATGTGGTCTTGAGTAGTTTTGAAGTGAATATTGCTGTTTAAAATCCCAGATGCAATAAATGTTAATAACTGCGTACAGTGTATGGTGGTTAAATAACCAAAAATTATACTGTAAAACGTAGACAGTGTTAGTATTGGAATGTGATGGGATGAGTTACAATTGAAAAGTTAAGTTCACCATAATGGCTAGCATGGCCTGTTTGGTCCTTGAAGACAAACAAATGTTGTGTTTATTAATTATTGGAACCACATAGTACTTTGTATAAAATACATTTTCTAACTCTAATGTCGGTTACAATGTTGTGATAAATTTACAGTAGATAGTTTTCATTCATGCCTGAGTGCATTTTTATATGTGCCGTATGTGTGTATGTATGTATGTATGTATGTATGTATGTATGTATGTATGTATGTATGTATGTATGTATGTATGTATGTATGTACCGTATTTACTCAATTCTAAGACACATATATTTTCAAATTTTTTCTTTGAAAAACATGGGTGCGTCTTACAATCAACTACCAATAATTTTTATGGCCAAAAAAAAACTTTTTTTTACGCTATATACAGTATTCATACATTTTTCGTTGCACTGTGCATACTTTTGCTACAGTTATTTTCATAGAAACAATAAAACTATTAAAAATTAAAGTTAAGTAAATAACACGTCTAGGTGAACGTACTACATAAAATCAAGCATTTAGACTCATACGAATTTTGTAACTTATAATATTTAAAGAAGGTATAATAATGTATGTAGTAACTTTTGCCGTAGTTTCACACAGAAAAATGTTTCATAAGATTATATTTATGCCTTACGGTAAATGTGAAGTTAATTCTGTAAATGTGCGCACGTGTACCGTGTGTACACATCATCCGCCATGACTGCCAGCTTCGCTTCGACTGAGTCAGAGCCATCTAGCGAGTAAAGCAACAACTATGCATGACGCGTATGGAACAGCGCTGTTATCTATTGCGTAAAGCAGCAACTGCAGGCTGAATCGATTTTGTTTTGGCTTACGTTCTTTGTTTACAATGGCAGAGAAACGTGAACATTACACAGCTTCATTTAAAAAAAAATTATTTTCGCAGAAAATAATGGTAATAGAGCAGCAGTCTCACATTTTGAAATCAGCGAGTGTAATGTTCGTCGTTGGAGGAAAAATTGTCGTGCAATACTTGCATCGAGATGTACAAGGGAGGGTTTCCAAGGGCCGATACGTGGCAGTTTCCCACAAATCGAAGAGGAGGTGAAGAATTTCGTTGTTGAGAAACGGAATGGTGGATTCGCAGTATCTTGCAAAATAATAAAATTGAAGGCAATGGAGATTGCAACGCGACTTGGCACCAGTTCAGGGCAAGTCGTGGATGGATTGCCCGATTCATTAAAAGCAAGGTGCGTCTTAGAATCGATGGCGTCTTAGATTCGAGTAAATACGGTATGTAATGTATGTATGTATGTATGTATGTATGTATGTATGTATGTATGTATGTATGTATGTATGTATGTATGTATGTATGTATGTATGTATGTATTTGTTTAGCAAGTACTGCTTGTGTAACAGTAATTGCAGTTGGTTATATGAGAGATATGATGTTCAGTTTACATTTACTTTATATGCTTTCAATATAATGAATTACAGTAGCAAGTAATTCTTTTAATATATTTGTCACATTCTTGCAGGGTTTTAATGCGTGGTTCAAAAATTATAACTACACCATGTAAATATTATTCCTACTTGGAGGAAAGTTCCCAACCAAAATAAAATTTAAACTTTATTAGGTAGTGTTTGTGAAATAATATATTTTGTTTATCTTTTAAAGTCTACGAAAAGCAGCAAGGTTAGCCAAAGTAACAATGTCGCCGCAAAATCTGTGGTCATAAAATCGGGATTATCCTGTATTTGTTATACGTATATGTATTTTAAATATCTACTGGCATTTTGAAATGTGGAAATAAACTTAGAATTACATGTTTGTTTTTGAGTCCTTTGAAAATTATTGAAACATAGTTCTATTAGTGTCTTAGGTCTGGTGCAGCCATACAAGTAGTTTTTCACTAAAATATACATATACTGTAAACTCTTCAACAGGGATAATGAAAAACACTGATCTTACATGCACAGGTATGCTCTTAAAATGACAAGGTAAATATGGCAAACAAGCTAGTGCATCTGCAGTTACTTGCCTAAAGATTGTGCTCGCACATTATGTTTATACATATTATGGTGTTTCATGCAAATTCAGGTGCCTTGGCGAATGTTTTGCCGCAAATCAATGGAGGCACAATCATCGGAACATGTACGTTTTCCTTTTAGACACTTATGTTTGGTTTTCTGTAATGTTATTAGTCCATGCTTGACGTTTTAATAGATTTTAACTTTTTTCACCAATACTTAAAGGTCATAACACATAGATGGAAAGAAAAAAACATTCTCGGATATTTCATATTCCATGTAAAAAACCCAAATACACATTTACAATTCAAGTGTTTTGCCATGATGGGAATTGTGATGCAAGTCACATTAGTGGCCATAGATACAATCGTGTTGATATATTCATTCATCAATGTATTTTGCGCTCAAAGCTTATCAACTCATGCACGGCCGTGGACAAGTGGTACCGTGAGATTGATATATCAGCAAGATGGTGGCAGAGCGATGATAGCAGTAGCACAAGTTTGAAGTCTTAACTACAGTAGTTGCAATACATATCTCTATGACTAAGTGTTAACGCCATTTGTTTACATTCAATGTTTGTTTCGTCGTTTCAGGAATGTTGAGCTTATAATTTTTGATTTTCGTAACGGAAATCTACAAAAAACATTGCTGGACAGTTTGATGTGTAAACAGCAATATCACACTGTGTCGCTAAGAATAGGAACACATTAAAATGGCTCAAACATGGGGTAACATAATTTTCAGCTATTCCATCAGAGAATAAATACCAACATTTTGCCTGTTTGGGTAGGTACACTAGACAAATTAATTTAATTGGACCATATGGTTTTTTTTATTTAAAAAATTGTGCTTCCTACTCATATTGAAATGAGACTGAAAAAACTGGAAGAAATTTTTAATACTAAGACAAAAACTGTGGATAAAATTATTGTAATAAACAGGAAAACATTATGCTATCTGATAATGTAAAAAATTAATTATTTTAATTTGCATTATTTAATTAGGTGTTGGACCTACATTATATAAATATTAACAATTTATAATAATGAGGCAATATCAAAGCTGTTTGGTTAATTTAAATGGTTTTGATAGTGTTACACAATTTTATTTTTCATCTTCAAACAAATTTACACTGTTTCAAAGTTTCAACGCAGAATTTTCGCAATGTTTTTTAGCATTTTTAAATACCGAAATCTGCAATTTTTATTTACCATTTTAGGGATCCTTACATTTTACTCACTAAGTGGACACTTTCTATACTCGTAGTTGTGAAACTGGAAACCAATGTACATATTAACAGAAGTAGTTGAAAACAAAGGTTGTTATCTTTCACAGGTTAACGAAGTACCCTCTGCTGTTTGAAAACCTTGCCAAGCACACGGAGAAAGACACGGAAGAATACACAGGTGTGCTGCGTGCGCTAGAGCGGAGTAAAGTCATTCTGAATAACGTGAACCAGGCGAAACGAGAGGCAGAGGACCAGCAGAGGCTTTCCGAAATACAGAGGAGGCTTGACAAGTCTGGTTTCGAGAAGGTGGACCATCCAATGGCTGCTGAGTTCAAGGTATTAAAGTTTGCAGTATGTTTTAGTTAATTTTTACTAAGGCTGTTCCGATACCTCTATTTCAGATACCAATTCCCGATACCCTGACAATCACTGGCAAGATTTTGCTTTTGCATCAGTTAAGTTAATTTATAGTAAACATTCACAAGTTTTACATTAATTACTGTATCAAGTATTTAAGAATGTTTGAGATTGAATTCAAAAAATAAATTAACGGATTCACATGGTCTGGTAGAAAAGAGGATCTGTGATCTGTTACAATCAATCCTGCTTGAGAAAATGTTTGCTCTGAATACACTGATCCAGCAGGAATGGAGAGGTAGAATGCACTCAGCTTCTTCAATTGGGGCAACTCAGTTGATCTTCGATATTGTGAAGATGAATCCTTAAGTGAAAAAGATGATGTGCTTAAATAACAATCAACCTCCTTTTCTGCTGACAGTGGTAGTGATGAAGTAGGCCTGCTTTCTACCCCTTTGCTGATGAGCTGCTTTGTGATCTGGGAAATAATTTTAAAAATTAATAAATGTAGTAAACTTAGTGGCAGTAAAACACAGAAACAACTTATTTTGAACTTTTAGAGTACTCGGTCACTAAAATCTTTTGTAAGAAATCATGTATACCTTTGCCAGAGAATATTTATGATCGTTTTCATCTTCTGAGGTGTCTGTGTCCACTTTACAAACTGCCTCTTCGGTTTTATACTTGAAAAATGTCAACAACTTCAGTTTTTGAATAACCAGGTCTGTGAACATTCGTGATCTTCTAGCATTAAATAAACTGGTCTTGAATCTTGGGTCGATGCCGGTTGCCAAAATGTATGTTTCGTCATGTACAATATCCACAAATCTTCTGTTCGACTTTGACAAAAGGTCTTTCGGTAAATCTTTTAGACCTGTCACGGAGTCTGGTACTCATTCAGCTCTTCCTGACGACATTTCAGTACTGCTTTCAAGCTCTACAATAGTCTAGTGAGCACAATATGACTGTCTAACCTAAGTAACCTATTTGATACTAGGCCTTACATTTCATTTGCAACTGGAAAATAATAAAGAAGCTATTGTCTTTGCTTTGAGAGAAAAAACTTTACAGTTTTTTAGTGCATATTTTTATAATTTAGAGACATGTCGTTACGCTTGAATTTAATTTTATGATGCAATAAGTTGTTCCGGTTTTCAGATCACAAACAAAATAGTACTTACATTTAGCCATATTAACAAAGTTGAACTTACCAACTGAAGTGTGTGAGCAGTGCAGCTGACATGAACTATGGACTGTGCTGCTGCGACTATGCTTGCAACATTATCTGTCACAAGTACTTTCACTTTGTCTTCGATACTCCAGTTAGTGGAATCCGCCATCCAATTCTTGGCAATCAAATCGGCAGAATGATTAGCCCCTTCAGACGGTATCACTTCCAATAGCAGATGGTACTTCTTGAAGTGAGGTTGCAGAAAATGGCATGTGATGTAAATATAGTCTCGATTCCAAAACAATGTCCAGATGTCAGATGTAGTACTTACACTTTCTGCTGTTTATAAGAGGATACCCACTTTTTCTTTTTAACATCATACATTTTTTTAATAAAATTACTGTAGTTGCAAAATATTTTCTTCCAGAGACTTGGTACTTGAGGCACACTGTAGTCATCAGAGCTCTAAACCCATCACTTTCAACAAAAATATAGGGCAGATTGTCTAGGCACAACATTTCTGCAATAATTTTGCTAATTTCCTGAGCATGTGGGTCTTCGGCTTCATGCCGTGTCTTGATTTGAATGACTTTGGCAGTATATCAGGTGTCTCTTCAGATTTGATGTATTGAAAGTTTTTGTGTCCTTGCCATCTCTCGAAATCAATCATTTACAGTGCCTACATCTCGCCTTGGATAGATTATCTGGTTCTTTATCAAATTCATTCCAAATAGATGACATTTTGTCCATAAATGCTACGAAGAATATAAAATGAATAGGTCTTTAAAAATACATTTGTCATACCTAACCTATACACATTAAGTTTTACAACTCCGAACTAACACACACACACACACACACACACACACACTTTAGAAAATACGTAATTGTTTTCGTAAGAAAATGTAACAACTGTCAACCTTGGAACAGAACTACAAATAATGACAAATTTTTTATTCAACTTTCATAACAATAAGAAACAATTACTGTTATTGACCATGACCGTTTGCAGGTATACCAACACAACTTCACATCGCCAAAATATCTTGTCCAGCTGAAATTATAGCTGAAGTTATTTTCACAATCATTCACGTACAAAAAGTTATTCCGCTTTATCATTTCATTTAAATTCCTTGACTTCAGTAGAATAACACTGTTACAGTATTTCATTGAAATGAAAACAGTGGATATTAAGAGATATTAGAGTCAGGATGGCACTAGTGTTAGAAACACGGAAAATGCTGTAGCTTGGCGCTATTTCATCTATGGATACTTTGTCCTTCTGTATTTACGCTGTAATATTTTACAAAAAAAATACACTTAACAGGTACCTGGGCCGATACTATCACTGATTACTTGTGACTCTGCCATGAGCCTAATATCGGTAGATAACCGTGTATCGGAACAGGCCTAATTTTTATTACAGTATAGGCATATTAGTTTCATTGTGTGTAATTTTTTTCTGTTAACTTTTTGGACAGCGCTTGAAAAGACTTTAGTGTGCCTCTAACTGTACACGTAACTCTTCAAACACATTTTATAAATAATTGTCCAGAATCCGGAATTAAGATTTTCAGGTGATCAAATCAATTTCAATCTTACATGGTGTATTGTACTTTTTTTTTTTTTTTTTTTTAGGAAGTATATTTATTTTATTAGCTTCTTGGAACTGAAGTTGATATTTTTGAGAAAGCTGTAAGGAAACACTTTTCTCATCGAAAGAAATATTTTAAGGTTACGCCACAAAATACTTAACAATGAAAAATATGGTTATTAAAAGAAACAATCATTATTGCTTCTGGAATTGTATGATGTTAACTTTTTTGATCTCTTATTTTATCAATGTTAGAAATATGTATCTCAAACATTTTGGTTTTTACAGAACTTTGATATCACCAAACATCGGTTGATCCATGAAGGTCTGCTGTCGTGGCGAATCACGAATCGGCAGAAGTGTATAGACTTGCACGTGCTGCTGTTGGAAGATGTGATACTGTTACTCCAAAAGCAGGACGAAAAGTTTGTGCTCAAATTCTACAGCACGTATGCTGCGAGTGGCGGGGCAGAGCGGAGTCCCACGCTAAGTCCCATTATTAAGGTCTCCACCGTACTCGTCAGGCCTAATGCCGCAGGTGAGCATCACACAGTGGTGGCCGAAACAGTGTAACCATCTGAATACAGGCTCTTTTAAATTAGTACAGTGGGTTTAGCACAATTCTTGTATATTTGAAGTGTTGGGGAATAAAATCAATACAGAATTGTTTAAGGTGGTAAAATCAGAAAAAATCATTACACTTAAGTATTTTTCAATTTTATTTCTAAATTCCAGCTTGAAATTTATTTATTTTTCCAATTTCATATAACTCGGTAGCATAGTTAATAAATTGATAGGTTGTAAGAAATTAGATGAACCCAATTTTAAAAATTAAGCTTTTACAAACTAAAGTCCTAGTAAGTCTTATCGTTATTCCATCATTTGTAATTTGATACTGTAATTTACACTTAACGTTGACCACTTAATATACTATTGTTTGAAACTAGAAACACCTGCTCTAGTTTATCACACATTGTCTTATCTTGCACCAATTGGGCTTTAGACGTGAAGATAGTTTAAGCTTACGCAACATAGGCATGGTTTTGCAAGAGATCGGAGGTGGTATTCAGTGTCCTAGGGAGGGGAAGTTTAAATGTCTGCATTTTAGATAGGAAGGTGGTGGAATCTGAGAGAAAATGTCACAGGTACAGTACATTAACATTTACTTGGTGCCGTTGGACAACACTGATTCTTACAAGTAAATATGCTCACTTTTAAGGTTGAGGAATCATGAAAAAATTCTGAAAATGTATTCGCAGGGTAAAATTTTCAATCCCCACCAAAATAAAAAAATTAAAAATTAAATATAATGTTGCAAAACCATTTATAATAATAAAAAAAATTAAATAACAATACATTTTCTTGCAGACAATAAGGTTTACTAAGTTAACTTCAGCTTGTCTCAGTTTTTTGCAGTTCTTAATTTTAAGGAGGTTTTGATTTTTCAAAGGCCTCGATATTACCAAGGCCTCCATTTTTGGAAGACATCAATTTTATGAAGACCTTTACTTCAGGAAAACTTCAATTATAAGAAACTCTAGATTTTTTATCTAGGTATATTACTCTTTTATAGAAAAACAAATTTTGAAAGTAATTTTTAGGAATGGGCACTTCATAAAATTGAGGCTGTAATGTTGTTCTTCAGCATTACATAAGAACTAATTGGATTTTACTATGATCCACATTTCTGAGTTTCACCAGTGGCATAGCCAGGATTTGTGATAATTTGTGTTTCGTCAAGGGGGGGGGGGGATGTGAGGTTTTATATTGGCAATTTTTATAGAAGAAGACAGATCTGTGTAATTAAAATGGGGGATCCCTGGAAAAAGTTTGTTTTGATTTCACAGTGCAAAATTATGCTATTTAAGCAGTTTTACTAGCTAAACATTAAATATAACAGTAGTACATAGTAATATTATAATTTTTTAATGGTGAAAATATTTTTTGTCCTTCATGTAAGGGGGTGGGGTGTTTAACCTGGAAATACCCACTCATCTATACCCTTGGTTTCGCTGACGTTGTAGGCGGATGCATGTGCATACTGTATCTTGGATGTGAATCACAGTCCAGAATTGCTTCTGTTTAAAGTTAGCAGCCAAAATCATAGGAAAGTTGAATAAAACTTATGTAGTTATATCTGAAGTGGAAACTGCCGTGTAATACCTATAGCTTTATATTATTGTATAATTGTATCTGATTTTGTGGCTATGCATTTGCCTAATACAATATTGCTTTCATGATGAAAAGAAGAGTCAGTGTTATCTGTTTTCAACAAACATATAACATTCATACAATTTTGGAAAGGAATATACAGTAGTAGATTTATCCAGGAAGAAAGGAAAAATGGGGGAAAGAACAGCTGTGTGAAAATGGGTTACCAAACTTTGATGAGGACATCACAAACTGAGGATTTAATCCATTTGAATTTTATGCAAATGTTCAATATATTTCTTTAATGATTGTAGGACATATTACTGTGAAGAAAGAGAGAGACAGAGAGTGACAGAGTGACAGAAGGGGGAGGGGGGCTTACCTACGTGTAAGTTGGGTTGGGGAACAGGCTGGGTGGGTCAACCTGATGAAACGGCCACACTTCAGACAACTACTGCTACAGTTTTATACAGGTTTTTTTATATAAAGATATTGAAGCTTGCTAAATTGATAACTGCAACTGGGACACTACAGCTTATTGTTCTGTCACTGTACTTCTCAACCATTTTTGTGTAAGATCTTGCCATTTTACAAGTGTTTTATTTCCCTAAACTTTTATGATGTTTTGATGGTTCAGTATAATGGCCTCATAAAATCACTTCTCTAATAAAGTCCATATTTGTAAAATAGAGCTCCAACTAGAAAAATTGCTTATATTGCCAATAACCACAAAACACTGTAAGGTATCATAGTATGTAAACAATAAGCCAGGATGGTTCTAAAACATGTTCACCAAAAATAATTATTATCTTACATTTAATGGTCGTAATAGTAAATTTTTAGTATTTTACTCCGTTTTGCCATAAAGTTGATGCAAACATCAACTGAAAATGTAGATCTGTTTTCATGTTCTTTAAGATGATTACATAGTATTCGTTAAACCTGAGTCAAAAGTAGGGCTGTACTGATATGAAAAAGCCAATTACACATTTCAATTTCTGATCACCATGTTTTACTGAATATAACAGATTCTTTTACCAATTTTTGTATTGCTATGTGTGTGTCACAGATTATTTATACACAAAAATTTGTGTTCAGTTATTACACTGCTCAGCCAGAAGGCAAGACAGTTGTCACAGTTTATAATATCACATGTTACTTATATTTTAGTAATATTGAAACATAGATTTTAAGAAGTTAAAATTTTTCAGCTTCTCCAAAACTTCATAACACTGGTTTACTGAAATTCGTACGTGAAACTTCAAATCAAGAGAAAAATGAAAATTTTTTTTGAAATCTTATCTGAAGTTTTTTCCTTCGTGGGGAAAAAAATTTTTATTGAACAACACTTGTGAAACTTGTGCCTAATGTAAAAAGTAATATAACAGACAGAGGTACACGTACTTACAGATGATACTTGTAAATATGTGTACACTCATGAAGGGACTAGACACAGACCTTTTCGTTTTTCTTGGAGGTGCTGCCACGACGTTTTGCCAGTATCAAACTGGCTTATTTTTCACTCTTCAGCCACAGAATAAATATTACAACTTTTCTTAGGGGCAAAGCATGCTCACACTATACCTTGGTGAAATTATGAACTTTGTGGCGCAGATTGCAGGTAGACTATGCGTAGCAACGGCTGGCTATTGTAACGTGTCTAACCTCTATGGAAACATTGCTGGACGTTTGCACGTATTAGTTAAATTGTGCAGTCAGTAGGAGCCTACAGTAAGTACACATTTATTTAAATTATTTACGCACATAGTAATAGCTGCCGTCGTGTAATGGCCTCAATATTATTTTCAAAGGCTTACAAAGGAATTTAAGAAAACGAGCACAACAGCTGCACCTGTCTTTTCAAAAACAGAAAAGCACCCAGCTTATGGTCGTATATTTCATGTTTTGTGAATGTGGCACATGTGCGTCATATAAATAAAAGAGAAGCAAATTATTGTGATGTAGTGAAAAAGCCTTAAACGCAAATATTTTAAGATTCTAAATATCAAACTTAAATTTCCGGCAACTGCGCGGTGCTAGTTTTCTTTATTAAAATACTTACTCAGCATTCTGGAAGTTCTCATAATAATAATAATAATAATAATAATAATAATAATAATAATAATACCACGTCTGACACATCGTAACTGTCTGGAGACCAATAACAGGCATTAACTATTACAATTGCGGGCTTCTTATAGGCTCAGTCAAATAGGGCAACAGTTCCACATACAAGCAAAAGCCGGTAATCTTCTGGTAAGCTGAATGTGCATTGAAACCCAGCAGTCCAGTTTCCCCGTGGTAAATCGTCATCTCTACTAATAGTTTCTAATACACTGTATCTTAAATCGAACTAATAACTCTAACACTAATACGTAATACAATTTAACCACACTGCATTCACTACTCACCCCAGAGAATAAATAAATAGTATTACGGTGTTTATTCTGTGACGGAAGTGAACTAACAAACAGTGAAATTGCCAAGTAGCAATCATAAGAAAGCGAAGTTTGCTTTGCTGAATGTATCATAACAAAACAGATATTTTTGTAGAAAGTTGTCTTTTTAGAAACAGGAATCAGAACCATTCTTAAATTAAAAACTAGAAATTAGCTTTGAAACCATAAGTACGGTATATTTATTGTTACTTTGAAAGCAAAATATTAATAATTAGTTACACTTAAACGTACTGAAACCTAATTGTAATGGTATTATCATGTTCTTTAGTGAAACAAAAAAGTAACTGCCATTAGAACTACGTTTCTTGGAACTTTTACTTCTGGTCCCTGAATTTTTGTTATTGATGTATGTTAATTTCGGAAGTTATGTAGCATGAGTAATAGTTTATTGTGTTAATCATATTACTATTGCTGTTTGGTTGTTTTCTGTTTAGTTACATGTCATAATTTTGGTTTGTTGCCTTGTATTTCTGATGTTTCTTTCATAGTTCCATCTTGCTATAATATATAATAACTATTGTCTGACACTACATAATATGTTAGTAGATTTTACTAGTCCCGTCTTTAATATTTTCAGAAAATTTTCTTACATCTTTTCATGTTCTAGGTCATGGTATATTTTTTTAGATGGCACGTAATACTTACAGAGGTATTGGCTAACCATGTTGTTTATGCCTTTATCTTTGCTTACTTTTTTAACTGACTTTTAAAAAAAAGTCCCCCCCCCTCAATTCCAGAACTCCGTCATTTGTAATCCGATTTGGAAAGTCCTTTTTTTGTTGGAAAGGGGATATTTTCAAAGCGGTCCCATTTTAATAATTTTATTGGCGTTGGACCTTGGATTTCGAAGATATGCCAGGGAACTCCTCAAAATGGAATAGAAGTGAGTGAGAGATTTTGGTCAGTGCTTAACATTGAGGTCTTTAATGATGGTGAGGGGTGACATGAGTTGAGTATGGTGTAGTGCCGGAATGTAAGGGCAGGGGGGGGGGGGATGGGAAATCTTAGAGAAAACCCACTGACCAGTGGCATCGTCCAGCCCAATTCCCATATGCGAAAATCTGGGGACCGACCCCGCCGGGAAAATTCAAATACATAGGAAATGTATAGTGATTTGAGATATTGATAGGTTTATCACAATCAGATACTAGGTAGGTTCCTAACTATGGTAAGGACATTCTGAACTGACTTGGACTGCGAAGGCGCAGTGGAAATCCTTAGCGACAAACAGCATGAATGTGAAGGTAGGCACCAGAACTCCATTAAAAAAATCACAATAAATTAGAAAATAAAAAAAATAAAAAATAACACAGACTTCAAATAATCTACTCTGAAAAAAAATTGCACTGAAAAGTAAAAAAATAATTATGTTATTTTTTAGACTACAGTCAAACATCTTTAATACAAACCTGAAGGGACCAAAATTTTGGCTGTTTTTAATTGTATTAACAGGTGTTCACTAAAACCTTAAAAAGTTACTAAAATTTTGGTCACTCTGTTTATCCACGCAAATCAGATGGTCTTGTCACCAAAATGACTTCCTTTTACTTGAGAACTTGATATTACATGGTTTAATGCATAACTAAATTTTTATTGAACACTAAAGTAACTATTTAATTTCTTGTCCCATTCCAAGGGGAATAAAAATCACTTTGTATTAATGAGAACTTTGTATTAACAGGGTTTGTATAATGAGGTTCCACTGTACTTAGAATACAATCAATTTATTAGGACAGTAATGCTAGCCAAGTTTTAAGAAATTTTTCGAACTTTCCTAAAATTGACAAAATATATTTAAAGTTATGTACATTAATTAAAAAATGTACCAATACCTAATTAAAACAATTTACAAATTCGCACAATGGCCTAACACGACACCTTAATTACTAATTAACTTATTTACAACAATAAACAATACAGGGACTTAAAGCGACACCTGGAAAATCTATTGATAAATGGACACAGAAAGGTGATTCCAAGCATGAAGAAACCACAATCAAATTCAATTAGAGAAAACTTAAAGCATGATACAAGGGCATTGAAAATTTAGATATTCGACCTGATTGTCAACGGCTTCTGCCTTCGCGCATCTGCGTGCATTAAGGTGCTCCCCTGCCAGCCCCACCATGTACGCCCACCTCTGCACCCCGTGTTGTTCAACGCTGCACAGCTGTTGTCTTTGTGTCAATTAAGAAATGCTCAGTTGCAGTCAGTGTTATATTTCATTAAATTAGATGTATACCTTCCCTACTTTGTTACAAGTTTGTTAACCGTGGCTGTCACAGTCTCCAAAATGACATAACAGTAATTCTATATTACTGTCCTGATATATTGATTGTAATCTAAGTAGTCTAAAAATAATGTAACTAATTTTTACTAGTTATTCTTTTTATTTATTTATTGTTAGTAGATTTTTTAAGTCATTTTTTTTCCTCAAATTTAGTTAATGGCTGACCAATAAACTTATTAATGTTACTCTTGGCTGAAGTTTTCCAGTAAATGGTTTAGCAGGGTTATTTCATTCACAGTGTCCAGACTCCCACCACTGCTCTTAGCCAAATTAGTCTCTAAGAAAAAATATTCAGAAAATTGTAAGTCTTTATGCTTGTTTGAAAAGTTTTTACTATATATATATTTTTTTCTGTAACAACTACAGTATTTGTATTTTGGTGATTAGTTTCCCCTTTGTCAAAGTGTGTTTAGACCCATTGGAACCATAAGTATACGAGTTGGACTAGTTACTACCAAATGGGGAGCATGCACATTTTTAAAATGTTTTAATTCAATTCCGCAGGCATTTTTAAGGAATAATCATATTTTCTAGAGCTGGCCCGATACCAGTATTTTTGCAGATACAGATATCTGCCGATATAAATATTTTCCACCAATATTCTGATACCTGATACCACTGGTCAGAAATAAAGTGAGAGAATAATACATGGATGCATGTAAATTTCGCATGCAGTTTAAAATCATTAAATATGGTATGCTACTTTCTAATCCACAATGCCAAACATTTATTGTATCAAAGTATAATATAAATGTATCAGAAGATAACTAGCAAATGAAACTATTTTCTTTCTTCTAATCTCAATTTTAATGAATGAAAACTTGTCCTAATAAATGAGAATTTTTGTAAATAATTTACGTGTGAGTTACTTTAAGTAAAATTTTTAAGATCACCCAAATCATTAAAATTATATTTGTAGACACTGACTCCCTCTTTATCTCATCACTTTTAATTTATCAGAATTTTACCGATTGTTTGACGACTGTGCATTTATATTTTTCACTCCTGTATTTTATTTGTAACGAATAAATATCAACATAACCTATGTGTGTGAATATTACAAAAAACAGAATACAGCAATTACATTTTTTTGTGCAGCATAACTTACCATGACATTTTAAAGACAAATTACTTTCGAATATGATGTCAGTAAATTAAAATCTGAAAGGAAAGACTTCAATGTCTATAATAGCCAAGTCTGTTATGGGATACCAAAAAGAAATCAAAGTTGTATTTTATGTATTAACTTTTTGCATAGTTACAGTCTAAGAGCTGTTATTACACATTTCGTGAATAATAAACCTCCAAAGGTGTATTAAAAACTTTTAAGCTCAGTATTTACTAGTAGTGAAAATAGCCGATGGGCAGGCAGTAAAAAAATGTTAACTATCCATAGGCATACACAAATCAGAGAAGTCTTTATGGCCATCGTTGCAATAACCAATTACGGCCGTGGGCCAGCCATTTCGTTCAAAGTGAAATGTATCTATGGTGCAATACACCTATGAAGCACGGAGTTTATTTTGTCGTTTCTGTATTTATCTATGCGTTAAGGTTAACGTAATTAGGAAACAAACTTTACGAAATGAAATGTGAAAATACTAATATTTTACACATCAAACGTGAGTAGTCATTCATTATGGAGGAGATTTCGTAGTAATCAACGGAAAAAAATTTATGTACTTGTTCTTATAGATGTTTGGCAGGATTTTCAATGGATGGCACCAAACTACCGGTTCGTTGTAGAGTTTAGAGAATTCATTAGTGAGATTTCACTACTTAGTGTACGTGAAAATTACGTAACAAGTCGTGGTAGTCACGTCACGTTGTATTAGAACACCAGCATAAGCAGGCTTTGAATCAATATTTTATTTTTATTTTTCTGAAACATCAGCAAAATGGGACACGGGTATCGTATCGGAATCGTATTGCTGATACCTTAAAATATCGGCGGTATCGGCAAATGCCGATACTGTAAGGTACTTGGCCTACCCACCCTATCCCTTTCTTTTTCTAAATTTGTTTGTTGTGCAGAATTGTGGTTTCATGTTGGCATAAACGTAACGTAACCGTAAACTTAACTTCCGTAACTTCTTAAATACGTTTATACACGTTTTTCGGCGTCAGCATATGTCTAATGTGATCCCGAGATGCTTCGTGGGGCACT
>PNEQ01002290.1:53064-77552 GCA_003012365.1 Medauroidea extradentata | reverse complement strand
GAGCCGCCTGCTGGACCACCTCACAGCATCCCTGCTACCCTCAGCAACACTCACCCTCAACCCTCACCCGCGCTTACCATCCCTCACCCCTCGCATGCGCTCCAACCCTGCCGTATCGGGTGGAAGGTCGGTGTGGCAACACTGCAAACATAGGTGACGACTGTGGAGCCGCCTGCTGGACCACCTCACAGCATCCCTGTTACCCTCAGCAACACTCACCCTCAACCCTCACCCGAGCTTACCATCCCTCACCCCTCGCATGCGCTCCAACCCTGCCGTCTCGGGTGGAAGATCGGTGGGGCAACACTGCAAAAAAAGGCTATGCTTAGGGATCCGTGAATTTCGGGAATTTATTTGAGGAGGTTTACCGCAAATTTTAATTCTTTTAAATCATTTTTATTCGTATGAAATATAGTTTGTTTTGTGGGGACAGGCTGTAACTTTTTTTTCTGTGACGAAAATTCTTTATATTTCATAGTTACGTATTATAGCATATTAATGTCGAAATTTACATAATACGGTTATTATTGTAACAAAGGAAAACCAACGTACTTACCAAAATGAAAAATTCACGCTGAAGAATAGTGACATGGATTATGAGAACACGTGTTTATAAACCGCATTGACTTTTTTTTGTACTTAAAAAATGAATTTAAAACAATGAATTGCTAATTGTTAAAAAATATTTTAAAATACAAAAACCTACCAAATGCGGTTTTTATGCATGTCATAGTCCATGGCAGTGTGGATTCTTTCATTTCGTTAAGTAAGTTGGTTTTCCTTTATTGCATAAAACCCGTTGTTTGCAAATGTTGATTTTAATTTGCTATAATAAAAAAAACTGTGAAAGCTGAAAATTGTTTATAAGAGTGACAAATAGTCACAATAAATGCGTAAAAAACAAACCATATATCGGACAAATAAAAAATAAAATAATAATAGTAATAATAAAATAATTATAATTGTCTGTACATATGAGTTACTGACCTCCTCAGCAATGGCTTCCCCTGGCTCGTCCGTCTGCCCTACGTACAGTTTTTCCTACCTTCAGACTAGTCAGGGAACGCCCTAGACGTTGTAGAGCATGAAGCTATGATGACGTGGACCTTGTTTGCATGGTTGCCACATCTAAGGCCACAGCCTCCCACTAGGTACTGTTAAAGGCGTTTCGGGATAAAGTGAGCACTGAAAAACACCCTGCTAAAGTTCTTTTCTCAGCCAATTCGTATCTTTCCGCGCGTAACGGCAAACAACAGGAAATGTCTAACCTTATTGGACACGACAATAGATATTTACGCGTGTAAGATAAAGTCTGCAGTTAGTCTGAATCCATTCAGTTTGATAAAGAAAAGTTTATTTCTTACATAAAATACAATTATGTCTATTTCGGTTTCTTTTGTCTCAGTATCGATGGACTTAAGTAGGAAAATGCATGAAACCATATTGCGTAATTTCGCTGCCAACCAAACAAGCAGTAAGGTAACTATGGTTATTACTAAATTATAAGCAGTAATGGCTGGTGATTTTTTTTATCAGAGGTTGATAATGTCAGTGCTCACTGTACCCTGAACTGCCTCTACGGTTGTACACTTGGTGACCACAAGCACTGCGCCAACATCGCTATGCAACATCGCTGCACAGTCGTAGCAACGTCTGTCTAGATACGAAGGACAGATATACTGACTTTCTCTTCCGAGGAAAATTCTTATTTTTAAAGTATGTGTTTCATCTTCTGATATGAATATGCCAATCATTAAAGCGTTTGGAATATTTGTACAGGATGAGGCAATATCCCATTGCATTATTACTAGAGACATGCAGAATTCGCGTTATCATTTGCTAGCAGACTAAACTTCACTTTCATATACATAACAGAGCATAATCTGAGATTCAACTGGCCACGAACTTTAATATGTTGTCATTTACGTGTGTTACGTCGCTACAGATATTGTCCTCTCTACCGTGTAAGCTTTCTCCGCGGCAAGTCACGACAATATCGGCCAGTGGGAGACGTCGAACAGGCCTATAGTCACTTGGGAGTCTAGTCAGCTGTCAGAAAATAACGCGAATTTTGCATGTGCCTAATTATTACCGAGGAACAACCCTGTCATCTAGAGGGGAAAAAATATTGTGTATGTAGATCCGAAAACGTATAATTTATTAACAGTGTTCACAGTGCATTATGTAATAGTGTATAACATGCGGGATGGATCGTGTAACTAGGGAATTACATTGGAAATAATACTTGTAACTAAACCAGACAAGTATATGCTCTTTAGTTTCGACTATTTTCGCAGTAATAATTTTTTTAAGCTTAAACGAGAGTAGATTTCAAAAATCTGTCTGGCAGTTTTGATTAAAATTGTTTTTGCCGTTATAGCTAATTTTTTCAAAGCAAGAAATTATGCGGTTTCTGCTAAAAATGCAATATACCATAATTTTTTAATTGCATAATTACCTAAAACCAAAGTATATACTGCCTCGAAAAAAAAATCAGTAGCATGGAGAAGAATATTTTTAACAAAACTGCAGGACAGATTTTTGTATATCTGCTCTCGTTTCGGTGTAAAAATTAATATCGCTAAAAAAGAAAGTAGAATCTAGAGATCATGGAGCTAGACGGTAGGCATTCACAAACATGATCCAGCCCGCGCTATGCACTGTAAGTAACGAGACCTGGTAGTACAGTAATAGTGCATTTTCTGTCATGTGTTAACCTAACATTTTTTGTCCCTCTAGGTGTGAGGATTGGCCCTCAAAATATTGACAAGCAATTTTGCAATAACTTGTAGAGTGAGTAGTCATCGAAAAAATTTACTGTTTCCTAAGTGCAATGTACTATTGACGTGTTCAACACTTTTCTTTTCATTATGTGTATACTGAAGGTTATTTATGCATCTGATTCACTCAGCTTGGGTCAAACAATCGTCATCGAATCACAAACAGCGCATCAATCTGCGGCGTTTTAAAACTCTAGTCATGCCAAAAACGTTTGCGATTTACCTCCGTAAGTATGGCTGTGCCAGAAAGTGTATTTAATTTTTAATATTTTAACAGCCGTATTTAGTTCGTTCGGCCTATCTGGAACTTTTTTTTGTTACGGTGGTTGTATTGTATATTCACTGGTAACCGCTGTAAAATAATATTTTAAAGACGGTATTCGATGTACCTTAATTTAGGGCATTTTGAACAAGATTACTGTCCGGTTTTTTAATTTGGTTCCTTTCATCCGAGTTTCAAAATACTAATACTTAAAATGTTATCTGATAATATGTCAAGCAGATAAGTCAGCAAATATGTTTTATGGATAATATAACTTCACGTCAAGAGAAAGTTTAAAACAATTTGTATTCCTCTACAAAGAGATTTTATAGACTACATATCAAAGCGGAGTTTAAAAAATATTCATATCGCATGCGGAACAGCCCGAGTTTATTCCGGTTATATTAATTTCAGTTTTCCGTGGCTTTCCGAAATAACTCCAAGTGAATTCTGGACTGGTTCTGGCTGATTCCTCGCCAATACCTTCTTTCATCGTTACTGTGCTATAAAAGGACATTGTGCAGTTCGGGGGTTCCTGCAACGCAAAATAAATAAAGACATTATTGCCGTTAAGAATATTTCTATCTCTAAATGAAGAGATGCAGGTGGAAAGCAACCATTGCGCGCAGCTGTAATATATATGTATTCCCGCTCAGTAAACATGCTACCTATACAGTACAGAAAAATATTTCGACGAGGTTACTAAGCATATGGTTAAGGTATTACTATGTCATTTCTTTAAACATTTTCTTTGATCATATTTATTTTGTAAAAATCAACAATTTTAACAAAATTAGTTTGTCTTAGGCCTAATCAAATAATTTCATAATTTAGATAATTAATGTAACTAAATTAATAATAATACTGTTGTGTTACCATTACTGTATACTTAAAGCAACCATCCAAGGAAAATAACTGACATAATCTGTCATACGAAGTTAGACACATATACAAGTTTCCAACACGCTAACATTTGCCTACAGTCCCAACACTATACACGTGTCACGCCTATATATGTATATATATATATATATATATATATATATATATATATATATATATATATATATATATATACATACATACATATATATATATGTGTGTGTGTGACATGGCAACACCAGTCATGTTTGTTCTTTTATCTGCACGTAGGTAACCTCTCTTACATTAGTGTAAACCACTTTGTTCTCCGCCACTGCACTGCGGGACATACGTTACTAGGTTGGCTGTCGGCCAACAGCTTTGCCCAAATAACCAAGAAATGAGAAGGAAAATGCTCGGAGTTGTGAAAATTGGCTAAAATATGAACTTCGTCGTCCTATTCAACATACTAAAAGTCCCTACAACGGGGGACTTGAATTAAAACTATTTAAACAACATGCATGTTCGCAAACATCTAAAAAAATAAACAGAAACTAATAAAGATTAGAAAAAATTGGTTGTATGCAAAGCGATGAATGTCTTTCTTAGAAATGTGTATAACTTACTTTAATTTCGTAGGTTATAATTTTTTACACGTGTAGACAGGTTATTAATTTTTTTTAAATATATAAACTGAAGAAATAATTCATATGTAACTTATTTTTTCACCCTTATTTATTTTTTTTTTTTCAGTAATGGTGACTTGGGTTTGTTAAAAATAACGTGTCCCAGTTTGTATGTTGTATACAGTAATTTGCCTGGGGGGACTATGACTTCAGCAGTTAGTTGTTTGCATAATTTACAATCCGTGCACTGTAATCAACTTCTACGATGTAAAATTGTTCCCCTTACATAAGTTACTGACGATGGGATATTTAACATTATTCAAAGCTCTTAAACGCTGACAAACTCGTGTAAGTAAGCCCATCAGAGTTTGTCAATACCGTGTATGGATGCACACCCATCAGAGTTTCAATATTTTTTATTCATATAAATATCCCTGATTTATAGACAATGCACTCCCCAGTTCGATTTGCTGTGTGACGTGAAAACGTAACTACCATAAACATTATAAACTCTTGAGAAAATTGAGAGCTCTGCATACCCAGAATGCGACAAAAGATTTCAATCGCAACTCGATATTTAAATCAATTAATTCTCAATTTAAAAGTTAACTATCTCAAACAAAGTATATCCTACATTAAATGACCTGCTGAGATTTTCTATACGAGAAATTTTTCCCGATTTTATATTTCTATCACTTAAGTTCTAGAATGTAATTTTAATAGCTACATTTCATTTGAACCATACAAAAGGAATTTTTAAAACTATTTTAATCGCAATGTTTCTTATGACTTTCCGTAGAAAACGTTTAATTTCAAACTGTTATCTTTAGAGCCACTGGTTTTTGGTGAAATTATTTAGCGCTATCTTGCTTCGCTATCTTACGTGTTCGTCTGTATCTCTGCTTCATGGTTAGCTAGTAGATGAGGGCGCGGTTCACTTCACATTTCAACGTCTGTTATTATTTTTATATTTGTACCAGATATTTTTTTTCTTATTTTAGACATAAAGTGTGACTAAACCTTCCTCTTAGGAAATTTTTGTATCTCTTATAGTTTTTGCGTAATGAGTCGTAAACGTAAAAATTTGCACTTTACGGTTTTATGTACGCCAGTAAAACCAACTGACATACCAAACCGAAAAAATTCAGAGAGTATAACAATGTTGTAGGCTATGATTTGACACATATAAATACAAAAAAATATATAGTTTTGTATTTTTTAAAAATTGTTGAAATTTTTTATTTCAAAATTCAGCATTTTTTATTAAATACAAAAATATTACATTTTTTGTTTTATACATGTCAAATCACAGCCTACAACATTGTTATACATTGTGAATTTTTTCGGTTTGGTATGTCAGTTGGTTTTAGTGGCGTACATAGAACCGTAAAGTGCAAATTTTTACGTTTACAACTCATTACGCAAAAACTATAAGAGATACAAAAACTTCCTAAGAGGAAGATTTAGTCACACTTTATGTCTAAAATAAGAAAAAAATACCTGATACAAATATAAAAATAAAAAAAAACCTTGAAAATTGAGGTGAACCGCGCACTCTCTCTCTCTCTCTCTCTCTCTCTCTCTCTCTCTCTCTCTCTCGTCATGCTACTCCACCCGTTAGTCACAGACGTGCGCTGTGGCAGTATCTTATTGCGATTAGTACAGTCAAATTACAAACGCCTCTGTACAAAGATACGTTGCCAATAACCACGAAATATAGCTGCAGATGTGCACATTTGGTACTGAAACAAGTTGGGTCAAAATTCTTTTCATTGAAAATCAGTGGCGAAAGTTACCTTTAAAATAGGTCCATTGGGAAGTAATTAAAATAGATCTTGATTAATTAATGACTGCACATTTAAACTATTGGCTGAAACCTTGTAAGGCCTAGTTATCAATAGCCGGTTATGTCACTGAAGTCACCCTGCGTACTGCCATAATTCGTAAACAAGGGAGACTCGAGACTTGAATTGTAAAAAAAAAAAGTCTGTACTTTTGCAAGGGAAATTCCTCGAAAGACTGTTGTCAAAGAATTTCCTCATAAATCTACAAATGTTGTTCTTGTAAAGATATACTTTGAATAACATAATGTACTATTGTGGACATACACCGTTACAATATTATGTCGCTCCAGAAACCTAAGAATGAGACAAATATAAAACACACGAAAGAAAAACAAGTCTAGTTTGGCAGTAGTCAACACATTCATAAACCAAAACAACAGAACTTGAAAGCTCCTATAAGGAGTTAGTCACCACCAAATAAAGAAAAAAATAATATTCAAGAAGAAAAATCGAGAGATAGAATATAAAAATGTTGTAAAACTCAGGAAATCACAGTTAAGACAGCGCAGATTATACTGAGACGAAGACAATGTAGAACACAAGACAGGATAACAACGACGTCACCGACAATAGACTAGACGATATAACGATGACGGCACAGAAGAAAACAGTATGTTTCTTAAGACAAACTTTTCACGACGTTTCTGTCCGCTAATTTCGTATGGGATCATTCATGTCCTGTTGTTTTGGTTTTTGCCAAACCCGGCTTGTTTCTCTTTTTTTTTTTTTTTTTTCGTTTTTTTTCCCTCATACTAATATTTCTGGGACGACATAACAATATTGCAACAGCATATGTTCACAACAGCACAGTACGTTATTCTATCCTATTGCAAGAAACATTCAGAAACGTAATGCTTTGCAATTTTTACAAGAACCACCTTTGTATATTTAGAAAGAATTCCTTTGGCAACTAGGTTTTCAAAGCTTTCTTTTGTAAAAAATACAAAATAAATGTCTAGCGTGCTGTGAATGAACACCGCAGCATCCTTGGTCCAGCTCGCAAACCAGGACACATCAGCCCATCACCCGGCGAGCAAAGTCGGATCGATGTCGCTGATGCCATCACGGCTAACTAATGGACCAACAATTTGTCTTCCTCGCCGGGGTTGACAATACACGAGCTCCACAGACTGGATAACGTGAACAAAGAGCTGTGATTGGCCCTCCTCCGCTCGCAGTTTACATGCACGCATCCCATGCTTGGGCACGCTGATATTCTGATTGATCCCCTCTTGTGATCTTTGAAAGATCTCATCCATTCCTGTCTCTCTCTTGCCATGTTTTCTTTATTTTTGAGCAACTCTTTCTTCATACGACTATATTCCGTTTCATAATTATTTTTTGAGTTGTTATTGTTCTATTTTTGTTTTTGTGTCGTCTTTTGGGATACGACTATTTTCCTTTCCGTAATTGTCAATATGTTATATGTTTCTTGACAACAGCATATATAGGCTTTTTTATTGCCATTTTTTACTGTGGGGATTTTTCTGCAACACAGCAACATTCTCTCGCAATTATTTATGTCCACTAAACCAGTTCAGTTTATAATCCCTTCTTTTCCACTCCGTGTTTCTAGTTTTACGAATTTCTTCCCTTCAGAGTAAAATTAACAAATACTACGGAGTATTAATGCTGCGTTTCAACAAACATAAACACTAACATAGTCTTAAACACAAGAGTTAACCTGAATGTACTTCAGTCTGACTAGCTACAATCGTACATAGAGATAAGTAGGGCCTACATTCAATAGGCAAGTTGTACTAGTGTGAAGAAAAGTTGTATCAGGTTCAACTTTTGCTTAATACCGTAAACCGGGGTTACTTTGACCTTGCTGGTTAACTTTGACAACTCAAAAGTTTGGTTTTTATAATTTTTAGTGACGAAAGTTCCAAAAATTAGCTATACGGATTAAATGAATTATTTAAAATACTCACCTCAGATTATCTGTTTATTTACCAGACAACCCAAAAACTAATATGTTGAACGGTCGAAGTAACCTCGAGAATGGTCAAAGTAACCCCAGTTTAAGGCACTAAGACTGTGTAGAAAAGCGATACTACGCTGTCGCACAAGAGACTAATTTAGCAGAGAATGAAAAGTCTGTGTTGTATTTTGCTGTGCAGAAAAAATTACTGTCGCATATTTAATTATGAAAAAAAAAATCCGCAGCTATTTGTGTAGATACATAATTTCTTACACTGTACGACTAGTCTTCAGGTGCATTTTAAAACGATATAAATATGTTTAATATAAACATAAGGTTTTATTTATTTCTCTATATGTCGCTACCTGTATGAACACAAATTCCTTCACATTAATGACAGCCACATACCTACGTCTTACTTCTGAGCGTATTACCATTGCAACGGGCACTTTGTGCTTGTGTTTATGTTTACGATATTTTTATAACTATTAACTATGTATGTGTTGAGTTAATGTTCATTGTAGATTTGGCTTTAATACAAATAACTGTACTCATGCACATGCAGATGAAAAATGAATCATATATGTTTTTAATTAAACTATGCAACCTGACTTAATATGAATAAAAATAAGCTACTAATTTCCTGAAAAGACTTTTAAGATTGTGTTTTTAGAAAGTTATATCACTTACGAATTAAGTCTGCAGTATTTAACTTCCGCGCCATATTGTTTTAATGTGTTACACATTACATAATCTGATACACGTTACAAGTACATTATAGATGGAACCAGAACTGCTTTATAAAAGAGGGTCTTTCGGTTTATGTAACCAGCTCCGAACCCCCACATACAAGGTTAACCCCGCCACCACCGGACTACACATAAACCTGGGAGAATGTTTAGTCGAACGTTGTTTATAGGTTGGTCAAGGTGAAGTGAGCATTTTTGATAGCCTAATTACTTTTTCACTTTCAGATAATTTATAGTTTCCAACCAATAGTTTGTTATGTAAACAAAGCAACGACGTAATAAACAATCAAAGTGTATAGATTGTTCCTTACTCAAAAGTTCACGAATGAAGTTGCACTTAACATGTTATAATTAATATTTTAGACAAAGTGGTCTTTAAAAGTGGTCACTTTATCATGAAGCAGCTGTAATAATATTATCACGTGGTAAAAACACAGCGTGCACTTCAATGGGGACAAGCAAGTACGCGGAGAAACCTTATCGTGCAAATAGTCAATAACCTAGTGGACACCCAATCTTTGGTGGCCGCGGTGGCCGAATGGTCAGACCATTCGCCTCCCACCAAGGCGATCCGGGTTCGATTCTCGGCGGGCTCGGTCCCCGTATTTTCGCATGTGGGAATCGTGCCAGACGGCAGGTTTTCTCAGGGATCTCCCGTTTCCCCCGCCCTTTCATTCCGGTGCTGCTCCATACTCACCTCATATCACCGCTCACCAGCGCTAAAGATCTCGATGTTTAGCGCTGACCAGAAATCTTTTACTCACTCTCCCAATCTTTGTTCTGTAACGACATATCACGTGGCTTGACGGGGCGTCTGACAGAGATACGTCAGCGAGTAACCAACACAATCTTCTGGTTGTATATTTCCTCGTCTGCACGGCATGTACATCTTACGAGATCATTATCCCTCCAGTGATAACATGGTGTTAATTAAGCTACCTGTTAATTGACAACATGGTGTTAATTAAGTTAGCTGTTAATTGACCATTAATAGTTGTACATCTAGGTTAAATTTAACACCACAATAAATTATTTCCAGGATAAGTTTTTTTATCGAATAACTGTGTCATACTTCGTAGGAATATGTGTGTATATGTGTAGGTGTGTGTGTGTACATGTTCTCCATAAACTACCTGTAATAAGCATACCATGCGAATCCTTGGCTAAATTCGAAATTAAAATGTTAGAGGCAAAATGTTGTGTTGTATGATGACATTTCTACATGCACTGTAGTTAGTCCCCTCTTGCGCTCCACAGATATATTACTGATCATACAACTTCTGTTCTGACATGCATACTATGTGTGCAGGTTAACAGTACGTGGTAGCTTAATAAACGCTGAAAATTTGAATTGATTTTATACTCTTTTTTCGAAGCCAATATGGATAAAATACTCAATGACAATCCTAGGTAATGGAATTTGCCAACTTTATGAGTAAATATTTATCAAGAATTACTAATTCGTTACGCGTGATCTCTTGCGCCGCAGTTAAATGCACGAGGTTCCGGCGTCAGAGATTGTGCCTCAGAAGTTCGTAACACTGGAAACAATGTTGTTTACAACGTTGACTAAAACTGTTGTCTAGGATTGCCATTGTTTAATTTTTACAAATTGGTTTCAAGAAACCTGCAATTATATATCAATGCTTTTAGCGTTGAATTATGTACCACGCCCTCTTAAAATTCCGAGCATTCCAAACATAATTCTACGTTTACTCGACGTAACATACATAAACTAATACCTAGACGCGGCGGAGCGCAAGAGAGGACTTTCTTCTTGCAATGTTGCCACATTATGCACGTAAAATGTTGTGTAACCTTCTGTCACATACATTTTCGTCTCCAATTTAGCCCAGTATTCGCACGGTGGGCTTATAAAAGGTAGTTTCTAGACATTCTGTACGTATAAAGGTTACACATATATATTATGGCAGAATTTTGTAAAAAAATTGATTAAATTTATCAATAACTAATTTTAATTGCAGATTTCATTTATTTCATCTGTTCGTCACGTATACAATGGCGTCTGGCATTGCAGTTGCCTTCCCGTATTTTTTCTGTACCTTTATATTTCAGTGTAATGAAGACATCTTCCTGGTTGCTTCTCGTGTTCAACAAGAGGATAAATAAAATAAACTGTTGACTTTATATACCTGTCTCCCATCATGTTAAAATAGAACCACGTTTGTTTCCATTGCATTTGTGTAAGCTTGCATCACGTCATTTATACTGCTCCGAAGAAAAATATTGCCACCAGCTGGATTCTTGAGTCTGTAGGAAGTTCATTATCAAAGATAAATTTTGGGATGTAAATACAAGCTGTCATTAAAGTCCGAACACACGCATCAATACACTATTACCTTAAAACGGGGTGATTTATCTCTCGAGGGATGAGTTGGAAATGTTTACTGTAATGGTTGTTTCTAAATGGGTTAACCTTGAGTAAATATCAACGCAAGTTTTTGTGTTCGGTTATTATTTAGAACTTGTCACGTGTGGAATGTTTAGCTTAGGTTTGCCACGTGTGATAACATTTTTTTAATAATCACGTTACCTAATTTTACGGTATTAAAGTTATTGAAGTAGCAATGAATGGAATGCGTATTGATATATTTTGAAACATGTAATTTAGCACCGTAATACATATGATATGTTTCGTTGAAGCGACCTTATGTATGTTAAAACAGGGGCAATAATCATGTTGAGTGTCAGTGGGTACTCTCTGTTATTGTTGCTACAAAAATACGTTGTGTAGAATTTACAATTTGCTGTGTGATTTCCTCCGCTTACAGAACATGATTATTGTGTGAACAGTACAGATAATACCAACAGCCAAATTGTATTATTGTTCCTGTATTCAGTCGCTGGTGAGAATCTATAATAAAGTAATTAATTATTTAAGTATTGTATTTTACGCAAGCTACTTCCATGTCAGAAAACTTGTGTGGACGTATTTGTTCTCACAGCTGACTACTTACGTCATGAATATTAACGTAAGAACACTCTGTGGTGACGTTTACGAGACGGTTTACACAAAATTTAAATTGTTATATTTATTTTTATTTGTTCGTGATATGGTTTGTTTTGTAGACACGTGTTCTAACTACTTTTACAGTAATGGAAATTTTTTTTAGCTTTCATAGTTTTTGTATAAAGGCATGTCAAAGTATACATTTGCGTAACAAGTTTTTGTGCTAGAAATGAAAACCAAGTGACGTAGCTATTAAATAATTTACACTGAAGAACAGTGTCATGGACTACACTAAAACATGTAAAAAACCTGATTAGATATTTTTTAAATTTTTAAATAATTATTATTTTGAAATTTAAAAAAATACAAATTTCCTTAAAGAAATACAAAAACATGAATGCTGTTTTTATACGTATTTTGACGTAGCCTGTGACACTGTTATTCAGTGTGAATTCTTAAGTCAGTTGTTTTCCCTTTCTAGCATAAAACCGTTTTATGCAAACTTTGACTGATCTTTTATACGAAAACTATGAAAGCTAAAATAAAATTTCATTGCAGTAAAATTTTTTTCATAATTTATGTTTACGAAAGTAACTATGTCACGTACATATCAAAAATTATTAAAACCATTAAAGTTTTCGAAGGACCGCCTATTAATGCGTTAGCCATGTGTAGTACGTGAAATGTGTATGACTTGACCAGTAGGGTATGTATGTAGTATAGAGAGAAGTACTAGTTAGAGACGCAGTGAAAGTAGCAGCGACAAGGGACCGATGTAAGGCAAGTCATGGCATGTGTGTTTGTTACAGAGAAGCGTATCAACGAGTCATGTGACTTCACGGAGCAATGCGAGCAGGTTAACTTCCAGACAGAGTGTCGGGATGGTCGCTGCATGTGTCGTTATGAGCTGACTCCAGTACTCAAGCAGGACGGCAGTGTAGGCTGTGTGGGTAAGTTACATTACACTCTATGTTATCAGTGCAGACACATTGCAATACGTGCACACATGCAGCTTTGGGCCACGGGCAGTATGACTGCCTCGCTGATTACACCAGGACAGCGCAAAGAACATTCCCGAATATCAAACATCAACTGGCCCACTTGTGCAAATCTGATCGTGTTAAGCAGCCCACAGGCAGTAAACATTCGGAATGCACCCCAGCCACATGTGGCATACATGATGCATAATGAAATCACCCACACATTAACCACAAGTGTACCACAAGCATTCTTATTATAATCAGATGCTTGTGGGTGGGTTTGCTAATCAGCTTGTGGACCGTATACTGAACTGCGTCAGTCTTTTTAAATTAAGTAGCCCGCATTAAAATTATTTCAGTATAACTACAAATATATTTACTGACATGGCCTAATAACAACCATTTCAGCAAAAGTAGACGATCATACTAGCTAACGTTAGCCGCTTCTGCCAACAGTTGGCCAACTGAAAAATGATTGTATTTACTACTAGGTTTGTTTCCGAGGGGATCCAACCCTCAAGAGTCAATTTAATTAAGTTAACATTTTGTTGTTATAGGCTTAGTTACTGCGTAATGTTATGCTTGACATTGACTTTCAACATCAGTTCAACTTTCGCCTATGTATTGCATCACCTGTTCTATGTATCTGATTCAAGCTGTTCGTATGTTTTCTCAGTGTCACTTACGGACCTGGGGCCCGATTAAATATCTCTTTTTATGGGTGAAACGCAAAATTTGTTCCTCCGTTGCGTCTTGTTGCGCTGTAATGGAATTAAATACACACATGCAATATAAAAACCCATTTTACTTGCACTGCGCTGCGTCGGAGCAAATATCAAGTTGTGATATTTAATCGGTACCCGAGACTTGCAAATTTCGAGGGTTGACTGGCCTGCAGGCTAAACTTAACAACTTTATACGTCGTTCTGCTGCATAGTGTTTCTATTGGCTGCTACTCCAGGACGTAAGTAATTCCATGCATTGTTCAGGCACAGAATAATTACAAATACAGAAGTGAAATAGCCGGTAGGATAGCAAACTCAGTCTCACACGCCAGTAAAATGGCTTTCCTGGCCAGCAACATGGCGGAGACACCTACCGCCAATCAGCGTGAAGCAGCTGCCCTGCTAGCCGGCAGCCAGGCCAATAGGAAATCTGCAGTAACATGCAGGATCCAAACATACACGGGGCTGGTATCAACAACCTTGGGCAGCCAATAAGCGGCCAAGTTCGCCCGTATCAAATAAACCGCCACGTCATTTCACGTCTGTATTACTGTTTAGTCTGTGGTTCAGGGGCATTAAGGCACCCGCCTACTGGTCGTGTGTTTGTGTGGCACGGCGCCAAGGGCGATGTTGACCGGCTCATCTGGTGCGGTATCGCCTCTACCGCAAGACATTGTGCAGTGGTATCGTAGGACACTCGCCTGACTGACACTTTCAGTGATGACTTCATCTTTTTATTGGTGGAAAGTTTTAAGTAAAGTCCAATACACCTCTAATGTAGTTTCACAAGAATCCCTTCAGTAGTTGTTTAGATATAGTAGATTGGAAAAGCAGTTTCATTTTGAGGTGCTCTGAAATGTTCTTTCTAATTAACGTGACATTTTAAAACTAATATTCCGAGGTCGTTTGAAATGTTTGCTCTTTTCGTAAATGAGCACGTTATAAATACGTTTAGTAGTTTCTTATATAAAAGCGTTCTGCTAGCACGCTGCAACGCTGGCTACAAGGCAGGCAGGCGGGCGCCTTAATGTATCCATCGACCGCTGCTCCAGCACGCAAGTAATGGTACAGTACCACAGATATCACAGGTCAAAGTTCTTGTCTTCTAGGACGTCTGTTATACGTGTGGATAAGACATATTCTAGGAAATATTTCTGCGTCAGCTTGTCCCAGTGCCGTACGTGCACGTTCGCAGATTTGCTTCATGGTGATTGGCAGCGTGTCTTTGTCCAGTGACGTCTCTGATTCGATTGTGCCAATCAGGACGAGGTTAATACGACACCATTGCGCCTGTAGAGAACGAAAAATTTCGCAGTAGACTAGCCTACGATAATACCTGTGAACACTAGCTGATAACAACCGCTTGTTAGCTGCCCGTTGATAAAGTGATATCACCTGATTGGGTCTACAGTTAGCTGCTTGTTTATTAATGGGCCAGGACCTTCCGGGAAGTTTCAAATTAGATTAGGTAAGATAGTGGGCCTTATGCCTCGTCGACAGCGAGGTCATTTAGCCGGTTACACGCAACTTGGTACAATGACAGGAGCTGGGAGAGGAGACGGTCATTACCCTTGTTAAGAGGACTGTGTACTGGTTTCAGATCTCAGTGTTTGACGCGCGGGAACAGCGGAGTGATAAGAGCCAGAGAACCAGTCTCGACGATAGGCACATGGCCTCTATTCGCAGCGCTAAACTGGCGTGAAATGTTTTCATAGAACTCTTTTCCTATGGGACTCTAAGCGGTGACCCTAACATTTTATTTTCGGATATTATGAAGAAAAGATCAATACACGCACCTCACTTTGCAATTTACACATTCAGGTCGTATTTTCATCGTCACAGCAGTCTAAAAAAGCCGTTTTTAGCCATTTTCAGATCCCAAATATCATGTCACTAACAAGCACACTGAATTTTCAAAAAGTGGCATACGTAGTTTCAAGAAGGTGTTCTTTTCATAGATAACAACAATAAGAATAGGTTCGGCGGTTTCGCGTAAAAAAGTATTCGCGTGACATTCCACAACACCGTCCAACGGCTAAGTACACAGTCCTCTTAATTAAGGCCTTGTTACGGAGTTTTGCAGTGATTTCGAAAATATTTTTTTTATTGCTACCTAATACTCATATCAAAATTTCGCTGCACAGTTTTGACACTTATATGTTATAATTTGTAGCTGAATTTTTTTCTAGAATTATACTGAACGGTTTTTTAGATTTCATTATCCAAAGTACCACGTTTTTCGTCGTGAGAATAAGCAAAAATGAAGGAAATTACTTTTTTTTTTTTTTTTTTTGCTGGCGAATGGTACATTATTTTAAAAAAACACGTCCACAGTATTGTGCATCGTGTGATTGCACATTGACTCAAATTTTTTCAAAACTTTTGGTTAAAAAATATTTGAGTTGTTGGCAGCAGTCTGAAAAAAACTCTGGAACAAGCCCTTAAGAGGAGTCCTCGACTGGCGCATGGACGGCGTTGCAGCGTGTCACACGTATTCTTTTCTACGCGAAACCACTTAATTTATTCATATTACGTCTATCTACGAAAATAACACACACTTGAAACTATGCTTCTATGTTTTCAAAAAACCAGCACGTTTGTTATAAACATGATTTTCGGGACTTCTCAAAATGGCTAAAAACGGGTTTTTTAAACTGCTGTAACTCCGAAAATATTACCTGAATTCGTAAAGTGCAAAGCGAGAGGCATACGTTGGTCTTAACTTCATACTATTCAAAAATAAAATGTGGTCATCGCTTGATGTCCTGTAGGTAAAAAAAACTGCAGTGAAAACCTTGCACGCAAGTTTGGCGCGCTGCGAACAGAGGCGATATTCTTCTCGTCAAACGATAATCGTGGACTCTACTTACGTGAATGTCTGCAGCTCTGCCTAGTATTTATTGACAGCGTGTCTTCTTGTAGAGGCTTCACTTACTTGACGGCGCCCATAAGAAGATGGTTACATCAACATCACATGTCTGTGAATATCGGGTAAAACTCCAATACTCGGAGAGTTGAAAACGTCCACTCACTGGCTACGAAACAGAGCTGGTGTGCACGTAGGGACAGGATATTTCGCGAATTCAATGTCCTGCACGTTACAACAACTACCCTACACATACTCAAGCCCTGACTATTTGTCCACCAGCTGCTACTCAGTGGAACAACAGACAATGAACGAATAAACGGGGCTTGAGCATACATGAGTATAATGGATTCAAGCCTGCAGGTCATTGAATTCGCGAAACTTTTCCTGTCACTACACTCTAAAAAATAGTTTGTAAAAATACCAGACGTGTGTATAGGAGTGCTAAGAAAGTAGGTATGGTAGAATAGTTTCCCAGACATCCATGGTAGAACTCCTAAACCTTTTTATAAAACAGCCAAATGTATACTGAAGATACCAGACTTGTATTGTAACAACTGTAAAGGTTTGCGTATTTACAAGGCGGAAGTATGGTAACCGTCCCATACTGCGTATGGGATAATAACTTCCTGAATATTTTAGAAAGTTTTTTTACAGTGTACATATAATGCACTGAAACAAGTTGTTGAGGAAATATTTTCGTGAGAACTACTGGGTACTGTTATAAGACGATAAAAAATATTAGCAGCCTACGACGGTTAATTGACTAGTCCGCAAATAATTTAAAGAATGTTCTGCTGTATGTATATTTTAAATGTGTACACGTTTTCAAGATCGCATCGAAGAAACCAACGAAAGCGTGTTTGTTTCAAAGCCCTTAGTACCGGAACAAACGATTGATTAAATCGGAAGTGACCAGCAAAATATCGACAGTTTTTTTCCTTAATTTTTATTACTCTGTTTGACCAAATTGTTTGATTTATTATTTTTTTATATTTGTGGCTCAATATTTTTATTTTGAGCGATTTTCTTTCGTTTGAGTTGGTAAAATGTCCAAGCAAGTGTGACAAGAAAGATAGCATCTGTCATATTATTATGTGTTTTATTTTTATTGAAGTTAATTTTTGTTTATTTTGTTAGTTTTTTTATTGTAATAACCTTTCTAGCTTACGTCTCTACAGAATTACCTTCTGACAACGACGTACAGGATTCAAGTCTCCGCTACGCTATGGAGGAGCATTCCGTTTCGAAACGTAAGTGAATTTTATTACGTAACGTAAACTAAATGTTCGATATAATACAAATGTGTATCGGCCCGTACAGTATATAACCGAAGAAATTGTGATAAAACAATCGTGTGAGGTAGAAGAACGTTTTTATGCGATATTTCACGCACCTTATGTGGATCCCTGTTGTTTTAATCTTACAACCAGGCCAGGACAATGTTAGTTTTGATTCAACATATATTTTATGATCTTTCAAAAAAAGTTTTCAATAAATTATTATCGTCATAAACTATTAACAACTACGACTTTAAAATGCCTTGCAGAATATCATGAGGACAAACTGCGTACTGTATATTACCCAGTAATAGCATTCCGAACCTGTATTCTCCACAAAAAAAAATTATTTAAATAATTTGCTGTCGGCGATGGTTTATCTTCACTTTTCACGTTGACATCCGGTTAGAGAGTAAATGGGTACAGGCTATAGACCTGCAAACTTTGAGAGTAATTACTTAAAGACATGCTGAACTTTACCATGTAAGTACTCGAGCAAAATCGGAGATTTCATTGGTCACAGCTATTTAACCTCTTACGCCCTGTACGTCTAAAATATTGGCCAGCACTATAGTGGCCGGCACTACAGTTGGCGAACCATATTGTACAGTCTGTCTCATGTAACTTTTCCATATGTTGACATTTCTCTTCCGAGAAATTTGCTTGCCAGTTGCATTGTTTGGAGCTTTAAACACCTGGCTTCCTGGAAAAGGAATGTCTCCACAATTATGTTTACAAACACAGTTCTCAGAAGTGAATTGTCAAAAAACGGAATCTTTGTGTGAGATAGACTATACAATGTCGTCATGTATCTCCTATGTGTGTGATTCGTTCGTGAACCTTGCTTCTGCTGTGTATTGCGAATACAGTCACTGTTTTTTTTTTGTGAGAAGAATTTTGTACCAACTTGTTCCAGTGTCAAACGTACAAATTTGTACCTGTACCTCGTGATTATTGGATAGCATGAATTTGTGCAGAGGCATCGCTCATTTGAGTGTCCAATCAGAATAACTTTACTAAGACACAACACGTCTGTGATATGCGGGTAGATTACGTCGACTCTGAGAGTTAAAAACATCCGAAACATCGACCACGAAGCATAGCTCATAAGAAATTGAAAGTAATTGGTGTAAGATTATTTTCAACAAAAATGCGAGGCTCTAATTATGAACGGTTCGTATCGCGATCACCTCGCATCTTTGGTTGTCATAACGAGGCAAACAACGAGGACAGTTCAGTACCGAACTTATGTTTACTTTATTTGAAGACTGGAACATATATCAGATCTCTAACCGTCGCGCCAAGCTCGTCCAAAGAACCCTCTGTGCTTTCTGCGTCGCCTATTTGTTTCAAGGCGATCTTCTCTTGTTTCTGCTGTTTTGCGATAATTATTTTTTAAAGCTTAAACGACAGTAATATCAAAAATCTATTTGGCAGTTTTGTTTAAAATTGTTTTTGCCATGATAGATTTTTTTTTAAACAAAAACTATGCGTCTTCGACTAAAAAGGCAATTAACCATAATTTCGTTAATTACATAATTGAGGAGCTCTTTTTCAAAACTGGATATCTCAAATAAATTAAAAAGTCTGTTTCTGGTAAATTCTGTACGAACCATATCAACTAAATCAGACGGTGAAATGGATTTTAGATCTAAAGTATAAAGTACTTTAGATAAAAACCATTTCACCATCTGATTTAGTGAATACGGTTTGTACAGAATTTACCATGAACAGACTTTTTAATTGTTTGGAGATATCCAGTTTTGAAAACAAGCTCCTCAATTAGCTAAAACCTTGACAACATCAGCCAACAAGGAAAAGACTATTGTAAACAAAACTGCCTAACAGATTTTTGATAACAACTCTCGTTTAGGCATAAGAAATTAATACCACTCTGCACCGAAAAATTCGCAATTTTGTAACAGTACCGAACACTGTTTTTAACTTTTGAACGTCACCGTAAATTAGTAGTAATTTTCCACAAGTATAATGTTTGTCGGTCTCATAATTTTCATACAAACGCATGTCGGAGTAGCAATCAGACTACATTTGCTAATTACCCTAATTAAAAACTATTCAAACGATACGAATAAAATAATTTAGAGTGAAAGTAAATGTTTAAGCTACAGAACGACACCGTTGTAATTTCACGTTGGAGACTTGTAGTTTCAGCTTGGTCACATTCCGCGAGAACACTTGTGTGTACAGTACGTAGTAGGTACATTTATGACCGGAGAGCTGTGTAGATTTTTCTCTCGTCTCTGTACCTGTGGGTGTTGAAGGCATTTACGAAAAGTCACGAGGTTAGCAAGGGTTAAGCAAACTTTCAACTCAATGTTCTTAAAATGTGGTCCGAGTGAATTTCGCTTGCATCCAAAAAAAAAAAAACGACTCATTCTGATTGTTTGTGGGTATTCGATCATAAACTAGATAATCTCTGGTCACTGAGAATCCTGGTCACGTAACCGAGATTACCTACCTAAAGGTTAGTTTTCGTAATGGACTCAAGTATGCGTGTGTGTGATTGTTGCAGCATCCAACACCCAGGCTGATGACTCGCGGTACATAGACCCGGCCATGATTGGTGTCCTGGTCGGCATGGCCCTCATGTTCATCATCCTGTGTGTCGTGCTGCGGCTCTTCAGCAAGTACGTCGTCTCACCACAGACCAACTTTAACCTTCCCACAACTAACACCTCTCAAGTTAGACAAACAGTCTCGCAAAACTACTCACTTATTCTTAAACAACAACTGCTCTAAATTTTACTATCTACATTTTATATGCAGCGAAGATTACAAAAAAAAATGCTTAGTTACATTCCAAACAAAACCAAATAATTTATTCAACGATAATCTACAACTAACCAAATTATTAACCACTAATCTAAAATACTAATTCACTTATTACTAATTTACTATTGTCTTAAAAGGTGCTCAAATACGTTATAAGTGATTTATACAGAAAAAAGATATATTTTTGTGTATGTGTGTACGATATATGTGTCTGTGTGTGTATATATATTCAGGATGAGCAAGAAAGAATACCCCAACTTTGATGGTCTCTGTAATCACAACCAAACAACTTACAATGTTGTGTGAACACTCAAAAGAACAATGGAACAATTAAGTTTTTGTACCATACCGTTATAGATGTTCAATTTTACTGCCTTGAGCAGCACGACCCACATCAACACATCTATGCGATACTCTTAACTCGTTCGACGCTCGTGCCAGCATGTCTGGTGTAGTGGTGTGGATGTCATCCAGAAGCCTTGGTGTGTGGTTGGTGAGAGGGTAGGGTACGGCCTAAGGTTTCAATTGTGCGCCACTAGAGGGCACGGAGAGTTGCATTCGTTGCACTACGAGCGTGTGTGGAGTGTTAGTCCTCAACACAATGGCGACGGAACAGCAGAAGGCGTTCTGTGTCATTTCATTAGCTATGCGAAATATGGATCGGTGACGACTGTGCAAAGCGAATTCTGTCGCAAATACGAACGTCGTCCACCTGATAGGTTGAGTATTCTACGGTGGTTTCGTCACTTTCGTGACAAAGGTTGCCTGTGCAAAGGCAAAAGTTTCGGGCAGCCACGTGTGTCAGACGACAATGTAATACGGATTCAGCAAGTGTTCGCGCGCAGTCCACGAAAATCAACTCGACGAGCTAGCCGGTAAATGAGACTCCGCCAATCGACTGTGTGGAGGAGTGTTGCGGGAAGCGATTGCTGTACAAACCATACAGGTTACAGCTTGTGCAGGCTCTTACTGAAAGGGACAAAGAACTGAGAGGTGATTTCTGCGTGGACATTCTCGTCCGGAATGAGGTTGACGATGCCTTCATCTCAGAGCTGTTGTTTAGTAATGAAGCGACGTTCAACGTCTACGATAAAGTCAACCGGCATGACATGGGAATATGGGGCCAGGAGAATCCACATGAAACCACCGAACAGGAGCGTGTGTCACCCAAAGTGAACGTGTTTTGCGCTGTATCGAGAGACGCTGTTTTCGGCCCCTTTTTTTAAGATTTCTTTCTTATACGTGCTTATCGAATGGTTATTTCCTCAGAAGAGGTGGCGGAGAAACTTAATTTTCCAGCAGGATGGTGCAACACCCAATTGGCACCTAGCTGTTCGCGACTACCTGAACGAGACGTTGCCACAACGCTGGATTGGTCGCGGAGCAGATGGTGACCGACTACTTATTCACTAGCCTCCAAGGAGCCCAGATCTCACATCGTGTGATTTTTTCCTCTGGGGGTACATAAAGGCTCTTGTATTTGCTCCACCATTGTTGGCTAACATTGCCGAACTCAAAACCATAATTACGGACGCCATCCACGTAATTACATCGGACATGCTGGCCCAAGTGTGGAACAAGTTAGAGAATCGCATCGATGTGATTCGCCCTGCTCAAGGCGGTCACATTGAACATTTATAAAGATTTTGTACAAAAAGTTCATTGTTCCACGATTTCTTTGAGTGGTCACCAACATTGTAAGAAATTGTTTGGTTGTGTTGATTGTTGAAGTAGAAATCCCAATTCATTGGGTCGACTTGTTGTGACGCAGTACAAATCAATCCTCATTTTTGTCTCGAGATATTTCTCCCGTTTAGCTTGCCTCTTATTTCAACTGTGTTTTCTACTTGCCTTTATGAGTGAAGCAACGATAACATATGAAATAAAGAGAAATTCTCCCACTTCACAACCTTGCTGCACAGGTGCGCAGTTGATTACACAACATTGATGATAAGTGAGTCAGTAAATAGATTTTGGACTGCGCTTAACAATTATGTGAGTGAGTCAAGAGATTTTTGGTCAGGTCTTTAGCGCTGGAAAGGGTGATATGATGTGAGTATGGAGCAGCGCAGAATGATGTGGAGGGGGAAACAGAAGTTCCCCCAAAAACCCGCCTTCCAGCAGCGTGGACTTACAAAATTTCCGTAAACGAAATCCGGGGACCGACCCAGCCAGGAATCATACCCGAGTTGCCTTGGTAGTGGATTAACAGGTAGGTTTTCATGCACTGTGATATGAGGTAAGTATGGACTTACTGCTGAGTGAAGGGGCGAGGGGAAACCGGAGACACCGAGAAAACCCACCGACCAAAATCATTGTCCGAAATTATCAAAATACCAGGTAGACCCCGTCGGGAATAGAAACCGGCCTGCCTAGGTGAGAGGCATGTTGAGTACCATCGCTTGTATGCAGTGTGTTTGTATGTATATGTGTGTGTTTCAGGGCGAGGTGGCGAGAGAACAGGACCATCTTCAACACTCCCAACCCCCGCCTCATGAACGTGTCCCTACTTCGGGACAGCAAGCTACTGCATAGTGACGGACGTCGAGGTAGCAGATCAAGTGTGCGAGCTCCGAGTCGTCAACCCAGCATGGCGTCTCTACGTCCACACTCTCCCACCACCTCGCAAGGTGACGCTAGGTGGCCTGGCAGGTCCTTCCTTACAGGTGTCCAATCTCTGCCTATCGTCCTTGCCTGCTCCGCAGATCCACTAGTAGACCTAGCATAGCGTCTCTACATCCATACTTTTCCGCCAACCTCGCAAGGTGACACTAGGTGGCCTAGCAAGTGTCCATTCTCTGCCTATCGTCCCTGCCTGCTCCGCAGATCCAAAGCATCTCTACACCCACACTCTCCCACCACCCAACAAGGTGACGCTAGGTGGCCTGGCAGGTCCTTTCTTACGAGTGTCCAATCTCTGCCTCATGTCACTGCCTGCCCCCTCAGAACCACTAGTAGACAGAGCATACCGTCTCTACGTCCACACTCTCCCACCACCTCGCAAGGTGACGCTAGGTGGCCCGGCAGGTGCTTCCTTACAGATGTCCATTCTCTGCCTCTTGCCCCTGCCTGCTCCACATATCCACTAGTAAACCTAGTGTAGCATCTCTACAACCTCACTGACCCATCACTTGGAAACATGGCACTAGGTGGTCTGGCAGGTCTTTCCTTACAGGTGTCCAATCTCTGCCTATCGTCCCTGCCTGCTCCGCAGATCCACTAGTAGAACTAGCGTAGCATCTCTACATCCACACTTTTCCACCACCTCGCAAGGTGACGCTAGGTGGCCTGGCAGGTCCTTCCTTACAGGTGTCCACTCACTATCTCTCGTCATTTCTTATCCCGCAGAGGTACTAGTATTATTAGCATGGCGTGTCTACGACCACACTCTCCCAACACCTCGCAAGGTGACGCTAAGTGGTCTGGCAGGTCCTTCCTTACAGGTGTCCACTCTCTATCTCACGTCATTTCTTATCCCGCAGAGGTACTAGTATACCTAGAATGGCGTTTCTACGACCACACTCTCCCACCACCTCGCAAGGTGACGCTAAGTAATCTGTCAGTTCCTTCCTTAAAGGTGTCCACTCTCTATCTCTCGTCATTGCCTATCCTGCAGATGTACTAGTATACCTAGCATGGCGTCCCTACGTCCACACTCTCCCACCACCTCGCAAGGTGACGCTAAGTGGTCTGGCAGGTCCTTCCTTAAAGGTGTCCACTCTCTATCTGATGTCATTGCCTATCCCGCAGAGTTACTAGTATATCTAGCATGGCGTCTCTACGACCACAATCTCCCACCACCTCGCAAGGTGACGCTAAGTGGTCTG